>VDFB02106219.1:0-38363 GCA_007258455.2 Sequoia sempervirens | reverse complement strand
GTCACAAGCCATCTTCAGGACCACCTCCAAGTTGGAGTTGCTGAAGGTAATTTAAATTTGATTTTTTAACATAATTTTTTATTTTTTTATTTTAATTTTTCATTGCCGATATGTGACATGCATTTTCTTACAATGTTAGGTTGCTGAAACTCGATTTGCATCTCACACAATTGTCTTAAGATGACTTCTGAAGGTGCGACAAGCCTTGGGTTCTATGGTCATCATCAGTTTGTGGAGTGTATGGAAGCAATCAAGCACAAAAAGAGCCCAAAAAGTGAAAGCAATGATTTTAGATGATGAGTGGTGGGCTCGTGTGGAATATGTTTTAAATTTCACTGAGCCTATTATGAGCATGATTAGGTATGCTGATACTAATCGCCCATGTTTGGGTGAAATTTATGATGGCATGGATTTCATGGTGGAGAAAATAAGAGCAATAATAGATGCCAAGGAACATGACCCAACGGAAACATTTTTCAAAACTGTGCAACTATTATTGTTGACCGTTGGAACAAGATGATCACCCCTTTACATCTCTTAGCATTTGCTTTGTCACCAAAGTATTACAGAAAAGAGATACTTTCATTTCCGAGGAGGGTGGCACCATATAGGGATTTAGAGGTTGCTGTTGGCTATAAGGCTGCATTTAGAAAGATATTTGTAGATGAAGAAATCCAAAGCGTTATCATGAGCGAGTTTAGCCAATTCATATCTGCAAAAAATATGATGTTTCTGCTCATCTAGACAAATATAGGAAAAATGTTGATGATTGGTGGTATCTACATGATCAAGGCTCCATTTACTTGCAACCTCTTGCAATTAAAATACTCTCCCAAGTATGTATCTTTTTATTTATTTATTTTTTCGTTTTTCATTTGATGCTATTATGCTATATATTATGATTATTATCGGCAACTAAAATTAAATACTGATAGTAATTACTAAATGTTGTGTGCATAATCAATAGGTTGCAAGTTCCTCTTTAGTTGAGCGGAATTGGAGTACATACTCCTTCATCCACTCGGTCAAACGCAATCGTTTGGGTGCAAAAAAAGCAGAGGATTTGATCTATGTACACTCCAACCTTCGTCTCTTATCACATAAGAAACCTGAATACAATGAGGGTGTGTCAAAGAATTGGGATCTCACCCCTGAGTGTGCTGATTTAGATGCTACAATTGCACAACTTACCTTGGCTTCTATAGATGACAATGAGGCAACTAATGCACCTAGTGGGAGTGGCAATCCAATTGATAGTGGTTCAAATGAAATTGAACCAATTGAGGATGATGAGGATGACGAATTTGAATAGTAATACTGAATTAAATATTGTCTTGATTGTAATTTGAATTTTCAATGTGTAATGACATTTTAAGACTTGAGTATTTACTATTAGTAATTTACTATTTACATTTTTGCAAATTATGAATATGATTACAGATTATATGAGGTATTACCGAATGGCGTATTTCATTGTTTCCAATATTCTATGGCATTATGGCGTATGATCATATGATTATAATTTTAAGCTTTCTTATGAGTCTATGGTATTATCATTATGTTTATAAATTTATAATATATATATATATATAGTACGGCCGTACCCGTACCCATACTCTAGAAAAAAAAAATTGTCTAACTGACGAACCCGAACCGACAACTTAGCTTATAATTATGATGGGATGCCTGTGGAAATCCTATTTAATGTTATTTGTTCTTATCAGTGTTTAGAGTTAGTGCTGAATGCATGTAGTATGATGGGATGTTTATCAAGAGATATTCAATGTGTCTCTCAATCATTCAAATGAATTAGGCCTAGATCTCGATTAACATAGAAAACAAAGAAATTAAAAATATTTGTCGTTATAATATAGTATGGAAGTGACATATAAGAAATACAGTAATACAGTCGTCAAATCTAATGTCATATAATTCTGGAAATTTTATGTGGACTGTCAGTGAGAAAAGAAGACGGGGTACATCTTTTATTGCGATCTTTTGGTTTTGCAGCTACCTCGAATTTTTCATTTTAGTTCAAAACATAGTCACTGACTTTCTGGGTGCACTAAATTTCTTGTCAGGAGGCCGATTTTGATAGATTTTAGCTAATAAAATTAGTGAGTCCATATAAATGTTGACTTGTAGTGAAATCTATACCGGCTACAGATCCTAGGAGCAAAATTGCAGGAGGAGCTAGCGAGGGGTAGCCTTGGCCGGGGGGTCCCACGTCATCCCGGCCGTCAAGTCGACTAATTTTTTGCCACGTGCCTTCACTATCGAGCTGGCATTATGAAATAAAAATTTGTCAAGATTTCGAGCACGCTTTCCAAGGTTTTGGGGGCGATTTCCAAAAATTGCCAAAAAAGATAAAAAATTAGGCGTATACCTATCGTGGACATCTGTATGACCAATTGTTGTTTGGCACCATGCCAGTACTTGCATATGCATATTCTAGTTAATGCACATTAACTGCAACACACTCCCCACTGTCGGCCTTAACGCCAACCACCTCGGCATGCACACCATTCGCTTGGTCTTGCATTCTATTCACGAAACACCCATTAGTGAGACATAATTCATTTTTAGCGGTTCCATTGAGAACCAACTCTGGTTAGGACGGACGCCAACGGTGGTGAGGCCATGGCTGAGTGGTGGTGATACATTTTTCGTGCTTAAAGTGCATATCTACACCATATTTAGTAAAAGGAAACTATATATCTTCAAGATACGCAGGTGAGGTTGTCTTCCAACCTCACTCAGGCAGTAACTATGCATTGCAAAATTTTTGTATGTTTTTCTTGCGATTTTCTTTTGTTAAATGTGCAAGAAAAAATTGTAATGCTTTCATCATGTAATGAAGCTTTGTTGCAGCTTATTCATGGCCGACTGTGTGTATATGTGACTATCCAGATATATATAGGCATATATATGGCCGACTATTTGTAAATGTGTGTATACACAGATATATATGCATATAAATATATATATGCATATATATCTGTGTGTACACACATATACACACAGCAACGGCCCGCAAATGAAAATTTTCAGTAATACTAGAACTATATAATGCCGGACTGTGTGTATATGTGAGAATACAGTTATATATATGCATATATACGGTCGACTGTGTGTATATGTCTGTATATATCCATGTTTATATGTCTACACACACATATACACACACTGCCATAATATATGTGTTTTTTCGTTTTATACCTCTGTAATTGGAATATATGCATATATATGTGTGTATACACACATATACACACAGTCTGCCATTCAAATATAGCTTAGTTTGCATTTTGTACCTCTGTAATTTGCATATGTATAGTGGCAGTATGTGTGTTTGTGCAGCTTGACTGTGAAGGGTTTTATGCACCTATGTTTTAGCCAGCTCTTTCGACTGTTGCCTTGAACCCCTCGCTCAAAAATTCCCGACCCCCATCATCCACTCTTCCCTGTCCTTCGTCTTTGCTTCAAATATGACTGATTTAGGGAATACAGTCATATCCATTTATAGAATTCTCCTAGTCAATTTCGTAATCATTTTATTTTTTTAATTGACTAATCATTTATATGATTTTCCTAGTCAATTTAGTAATCATTTTAATTTTTAATTGACTAAACATTTCTTTTTAAATTGATATAATATTCAACATCTTTATATTAGACTAAATAATAAAATATTATGTATGCATGTATGCACACATACATACATACATACTAAATAATTATTTATGTATGTATGTATGTTTCTATTTGAGACATAGACATACATACTTATACACACATGCATACATGTATGTGTGTATAGTATGTATACACATGCATGTGTGTATAGGATACTATACACACATACATACATACTCTGGCCAAAACATAGGTGCATGCCACCCGATACTATGGACTGTATGATAGTGTTCTAATACTGCCATTATATATATGCAAGTTGCAGGTCTACAATTACATGTTCTGCAATTGTTGTTTGAAGTTATATTTCAGTATGCTATTACACTATGCACCATTCTTATATATGTTGCATATGCATATTCATATGCATATATGCAATTGTTGTATGAAGTTAAATTTCAATATGTTGTTTGAGAAATGGTATTAACATAAGTAGGAGTCAGCATATAGTTAGTATGTTATGCATTTGTTGTATGATGTTATATTTCAATATGTTGTTACACTATGTACCATTGTTTGATATGTTGCTCTTTTCCATTCACCTCAATTAGATGCATGGTTAGTTTGTTCATCAATTACACTCAATCTTACATGTATGAATTTGTTGCTACACTATGTACAATTGTTTGATATGTTGTTCATTTCGAATCAGCTCAATTAGATGCATGGTTAGTTTGTTCTTCAATTACACTCAATCTTAACATAAGTAGGAGTCAGCATATGGTTACTATGTTCTGCAATTGTTGTTTGAAGTAATATTTCAGTATGCTATTACACTATGCACCATTCTTATATATGTTGCATATGCATATGCATATATGCAATTGTTGTATGAAGTTAAATTTTAGTATGTTGTTTGAGAAATGGTATTAACATAAGTATGAGTCAACATATGGTTAATTTGTCATTCATTTCAAATCAGCTCAATTAGATGCATGGTTAGTTTGTTCTTCAATTACAATCGATCTTACATGTATGCATTTGTTGTTACACTATGTACCAAAGTTAGATATGCATATGCAATATGCATATTGCATCTATGCAAATATGCATATTTGCAATATGCATATGCATATATGCAATTGTTGTATGAAGTTAAATTTCAGTATGTTGTTTGAGAAATGGTATTAACATAAGCAGGAGTTAGCATGTGCATGTGCATGTGTATATGTATGTGCATACTGTCGGCAATTGCCTTCTCCATTTACATTTAAATTAGATGAATGGTTAGTTTGTTCATCAATTACATTCCATCTTACATGTATGAATTTCTTGTTACACTATGAAATTCAGTATGCTATTTGAGAAATGATATTAATATAAGTAGGAATCTGCATATGCATATGTATGTGCATACTGTCAGCAATTGCCTTGTCCATTTACATTTAAATGAGTGGACACCTTGTTAATTTCCATAACCATCCTTTATGCTGTCATGGGAAACTCTCCCTTTAAGCTCTGTTATGGTTGAAATATTTCCAACCCATTTGAATACAACATTACCATACATATGTATGCTACACAGAATGATACAACATACTGAATTTTCAAATTAACTTCAAACAGCAGAGTCATACACCATTATGATACATATATGTATAGATTACTATAGATAGATACATCAGTTTCCTCTCGCAAAGATAAATATATACATATGTTTCATATTGCAGAGATAGACAGTAACATGATGGAATATGTTGTCTCTATGGTATCCATACTGATGTTTCAAGTTAGAAACATTCAAAACAAAAAAAGTTCAAACATTGTTTTGAATCCATCAAGAAGTTCACAACAAAAAACTAGCAACCAAACATTCAAATCAATCGAAAAATGTAGGAAAACTAAAATTTGATGGCAAGTTGTCTTGTGAGTTGGATGTGGCTTGTGATGGAGAAGGACTCCATGATTGAGTTGGTTGGATTATGCTTGGGGTGGGTGAGGTTTGATAGGCATGTAAGCGAGGACTCCAACTCTCATATGGTTGGCTTCTTGTGGGGCTAGGTGAGTGTGTATAGGAGAGCGACTGAGAAGGACTCCAACTCTGAAATGTTTGGTTGGTAGCTTGGGTAGGTGATGGACAATATTGGGGGCATTGAATAGATACAAAATCTGTGAAGATCCTATGGCAGTCAGGCAAGGGATTTAGACGGCTGCTGAGTCGCCTCTCCTTTGCACCATTTGCTTGTGCCTTCTCCAACTCTTTTTCCCTTTTTGCGGCTTCCTTTTCTCTCCGTTGGTCCTCCCTTTTTTGTCCTTCTCCTTCTTTTGCAGCTCTTTTTCAGCCTCTGCTGCTACTTATTGCTTTTCCTTTTCAATTCTCATAAGACTTTTTGCCTCCAATTTTGCAATCCTTTCTATCTTGCGCTCTGCAAGCTGTTGCTTCTTCCTCAATTTCAATTCTTCTAGTTCCTTCTTCTTTTCATCTTGTTCACTTAGCATTGCCATGAAGTCATCAGCAGTTAGGAGTTGGGATCCTCTTTGCACCTTGATCCCATGGTCAACTACCTTATTAGACTTGTCTTTCACCACATGAACTGGTAGCTTCAAGAATTGTGAGATGCGTGAAGTTTGTTGGCCTCCCAAAGGCTCAATCAAATCGACATTATTTGTTTATGGAATCTCACTATCTGTAGCATCTATTCTATCTCCTAACTGCTCACCATCACTGTCTCCAGAATCAACATAGAAATGTACTAACGTATTGGGACCCATGCAGTGCGGTGGGGATGGCATTGAAAGACTCTGTTCTTCATCCACATGCATATCCATAACAAGATTGGCAGCACCATCAAAGAGCCAGGAGGGCTGCTCAAGTGGAGTTGGCAGGGAAAGAGATATGTCTCCAATAGTACCCTGGTCTCCCAATACTGCTGGTTCAAGTCATTCATTGGAATCTAAAACAACAAATTCATACATGTAAGTTTGAGAGTATTTGAAGAACAAACGAATCCAATCCATGTAATTTAAATGCAAATAGAGAAGGCAATTGCTGACAGTATCATAATCCAATCCAATCCAATCCACAATCATATGCAAATGCTGACTCTTACTTATGATAATCCCATTTCTCAAACAACATATTGAATTTTATCTTCATACAACATATGCATATGCTGACTCTTACTTATGATAATACCATTTCTCAAACAACATACTGAAATTTATCTTCATACAACATATGCATGTTGCATATTGCATATGTCGACTCCTACTTATGTTAATACCATTTCTGAAAATAGCATACTGAAATTTAACTTCATACAACATATGCATCTATGCAATGCATATGCATATTGCATATATGCGTATATAACTTCATACAACAAATGTAGAACATAGTGTAACAACAAATGCATACATGTAAGATCGATAGTAATTGAAGAACAAACTAACCATACATCTAATTGAGCTGATTGGAAATGAGCAACATATCAAACAATGGTACATAGTGTAACAACATACTGAAATATGACATCATACAACAAATGCAGAACATACTAACCATATTCTGACTCCTACTTATGTTAATACCATTTCTCAAAAACAACATACTGAAATTTATCTTCATACAACAATTGCATATATGCATATGCATATTGCATATTGCATATGCCGACTCCTACTTATGTTAATACCATTTCTCAAAATAGCATAGTGAAATTTAACTTCATACAACATATGCATATATGCAATGCATATGCATATTGCATATATGCGTATATAACTTCATACAACAAATGCAGAACATAGTGTAACAACAAATGCATACATGTAAGATCGATAGTAATTGAAGAACAAACTAACCATACATCTACTTGAGCTGATTGGAAATGAGCAACATATCAAACAATGGTACATAGTGTAACAACATACTGAAATATGACATCATACAACAAATGCAAAACATACTAACCATATGTTGACTCCTAGTTATGTTATACCATTTCTCAAACAACATACTAAAATTTAACTTCATACAAAAATTGCATATAAAATATGCATATTGCAAATATGCATATGCAGATTTGCATATATATGCATCTAAAAATGGTGCATAGTGTAACAACAAATGCAGAACATACTAACCATATGCTGACTCCTAGTTATGTTAATACCATTTCTCAAACAACATACTGAAATTTAACTTCATACAACAATTGCATATAAAATATGCATATTGCAAATTATATGCATATGTAGATTTGCATATATATGCATCTAAAAATGGTGCATAGTGTAACAACAAATGCAGAACATACTAACCATATGCTGACTCCTAGTTATGTTAATACCATTTCTCAAATAGCATACTGAAATTTAACTTCATACAACAATTGCATATAAAATATGCATATTGCAAATATGCATATGCAGATTTGCATATATATGCATCTAAAAATGGTGCATAGTGTAACAACAAATGCATACATGTAAGATCGATTGTAATTGAAGAACAAACTAACCATACATCTAATTGAGCTGATTCGAAATAAGCAACATATCAAACAATGGTACATAGTGTAACAACATACTGAAATATAACTTCATACAACAAATGCAGAACATACTAACCATTCATCCCATTTTGCTGATCTCTAACTTCTACAGTTCCAACATTAGACTCACCCTCAGTGACTGCCAAACCATTGTTGGAAAGGCTTAGAATGTTTGCTGCAGTTGATGCTTCCTTGGGGGCAGCAAAGTGGAATGTCTCGCTAACCCTCATGTCATTATCCAAAGCATTTCGATCAAATGGCCAAATACCTGTCCTCTCGAAGCCAGCTGTAATGTTTGAAAAGTCAATGACTTTTGAAAAGCTAGGCTGCCAAGTGTAGCCAATTCTGCCCTTCTTATCTCTAGATTTGGATGTCTAATGGTCCAATTTGTTCTTTCCTTTTTGAAGTTACACTTGAAAGAGGAGAAAACACTCACATCAAGAGGCTACAACTTGTGTGATGTGTGGGCAGGTAGGGTGAGCAAGTCAATACCAAGCTCCCTTGCTTTGGTAATGGTAAAGAAGGCTACATGGCTGCCATGCCCATCAAATATCAAGAGGTGTCTATGGGTGGGTGAGCAACCCCCAGGTACTTGCATAGCAAAGAACTTGAGCCATTTGATAAATAGCACTTTTGTCATCCATGCGTGAGGTTGAACAGCCATCAATGCTCCTGGCTCACAGTTGGCTATGTAGTTTTGCACATTTTTTTTGCTCTTGAACAAATAAAAACCTGGAAGTTTTTGATCTGTAGTGTTTACACATGCTAGAATAGTGATCCACTCCCGACTCTTTGGGATAATGTAAGCAACACTTCTCACGCCTTTCATGGCAAGCACCTTCATGTTACTTCTGGCTAGCTTGCAGCCCTATCTCATCACAGTTCCAAATCCTCTGCGGTCCATAGTTCCCTCCTGCATAGGCCTTCTCCAAAGTGTTGTAGAAAGCACTTACAACCTGTTGCCTCAGATTTATAGCACGGTCTCTATCTTGACCTTGGGCTGTTCTCAAGCAAAGATCAGGATGCCTTCTTTTGAATCCTGTCAACCATGACTTGCCAGGAAGCCCATTCTTGAAGGGATTATTCCTTGTTTCGCATATTTGGGCCACTTCCATTTTCAGATTGACAATCTCCAAACCTTGGCCAACAACAGCGATCTCCTTGCACCATTCGACAATCAATGACTCCTCCTCCTCAGTTAGGACTGTTGGGGGCCCTTTCCTTTTTGTAGTGGTCATACCACCTAGCCAATTGGACAATGTTGAGGTAGGAATACCCCACTTTTTTGCTGCACCTCTAGTTGACCAGCCGTAGTCTTCGACATCTTCAAGGGCATGGTCCATGTCAGCCTGGGTCCATTCACGGCTCGGTGCAACCTTTTTGGTTGATACAGCTGGGTTAGCTTGCACTACAGATTCAGTTGGTTGTTCCAAAACAATTTCTACCTCCTCCTCACTACTTGGTTCTTCAGTTCGCTGGTGAATAGGAATGACAACATCCTCCTCATCGCTATGTGGCAGATGCACACCTCTCTTGTGTGCGGGCATAGTTGTCCGGCTCCGCTTTTGTGGAGGCTTCCTCGTTGAAGATCGCCTGATATTTGTTTGCGCACTTATCTTCCTCTATATTGAACCAACACAATGATTAGTAAACAACATACACTTAATATTGAAAATAATGATACCGACTGAAACAACGAATCCATACATTTACTATTGACTATAATTGAAGAACAAGCTAACCATGCATATAATTGACACAACATTATTATGATACACATATCTATGAACTTGCAACAGCAGCATGATACAAATATTTATATCTTCAAACAGCTTTGCAAGACAATAAAGGGTTTCAAATATTTCTATCATACTGCTGTTTCAAGTTGTGTTAACGTTTCATAATGCTGTTTGAGATATTCTTCGCATACTATCAGTACAATTGAAGAATAGACAAAGCATACATCTAATTAAGTTGAATGTAACCGATGGTGGGTAGGGTAACTTTGAGCAAGGGGTCCACGTCATCAGCGTCCCAGTCGGGTAATTTTTTATGCCACGTCCCTTGATAGTCAGCTGGCATTATACAACTTTTATATATGTATGAAATTTAGATTCTTGGCATTTTCCAATAGTTTATAAGTCATGGTATTTGCCATGAATTTTATAGCAGTTCTAACTGCATGCACTGCAGGGCAAGAGTGTTTTGATGTGACGTAAATATCGACCCCTCTCCCTTACGGCTAACATTGATGATGGTTGAGTCCTACTTATGTTAGTACCATTTCTCGAACAACATAGTAACATAAGTAGGAGCTAGCCATTATGACAGTTGACTATAAGGGATAGGGGCTGATATTTATAGTCACCTTAATTGAACAAACAAAGCATACATCTAATTAAGACATACATACAGTCACTTTGCAGAGATAGATAGATACTTAATTTGAATGTGAATGAACAAGGTATAAATTGAATGTAGATACCTATATTTGGTGATGAACTGTACAGTAATATATAAATTTGAGTATGCAATATATATATATATGCAGAGATAGATAGATACCTAATTTGAATGTAAATGAACAAGGTATAAATTGAATGTAGATACCTATATTTGTTGATCAACTATTCAGTAATATATTAATTTCAAATTGCAAAATATAAATATACATACCTTGTTAATTTACATTCAAATTAGGTTATCTATCTATCTCTCTACAAATATATATATATATATATATATATATATATATATATATATATATATATATATATATATATATATATATATATATATATATATATATATATATATGTTTCCCACAGCCCTATCCATTTTCATGAAACTTACACATTTATCTATATCTGCAATATATATGGCCCTGTTCATTTTAATGAGACTTACGCATATCTCTCTCCCTATATATATATGTATATATATATGCAGAGATAGATAGATAGCTAATTTGAAATTAATATATTACTGAACAGTTCATCAACAAATATAGGTATGTACATTCAATTTATACCTTGTTCATTTACATTCAAATTAGGTATCTATCTATCTTTGCAAATATATATATAATATATATATATATAGTGGGAGAGAAATGCGTAAGTTTCATTAAAATGAACAATGATATATATTGCAGATATAGATGAATGTGTAAGTTTCATAAAAATGGATAGGGTTGTGGGAAACATACGTGGATATGTATCATTTTTTGTAGCATATATATGTATGGTAATGTTTTATTCGAAAGGGTTGGAAATATTTCTACCATAACAAAGCTTAAAGGGAGAGTCGACGATGATAGCATAAAGGATGGTTATGGAAATGACTTACCGAAAGAGCTGAAGGAGGAGAGCGCATCGATCTGGAGGAGGTCATCATCACTCAGGAGCATGCAACAGAAAGTGAGAAATTTGAAAAATGCATCGCACAAATGAGGATTGCTTGCATAAATAGGTTTGTTGAATTTGAATTGGTAGCAAGTGGATTAATTTGAATTATGGGAGGGAATTTTTCTGCATTCAATGGACTAATGGTAGAAGTGGATTAATTTGAATTATGGGAGGGAATTTTATCTGCATTCAACGGATTAATGGTAGAAGTGATAGCTTAATGGGTACGTAGGATTTCTGGTTGGTGATTTGAAGTGATATTAAGTTTGTTTTTGAATTGTAACCAATTTTTTTTTTTAAATTATGATTATTGTTTTTTAGTGGATTTGTAAATAATAGAGTGATAATTAAGTGTTATATTGAAATTTTGCAATGCATAATGAGCCTGAGAGTTCGTGTTTTTCAATTTTGCAGGCAAATTCAAAAAAAGATTGGTTATTATGGACATCTGGGAACCAGTTGATAGTAAAAAGAATATGAGAAATGGGACATGTTGAAATGTATTTTGTTCAAATATATTTGGAATTAAATCACTTGGCAATATCTTATGTACATGTCAACTCACTTTTAATGCAAGAAGACTTATATTTTGGTTAATAAAATATCCCTTCACAACAACCTTTTATTGGGAAGGTGGAAAATATCATTTATATTGTGGAAATATGATTATCATTATGCATTCACTTGATATTGTGAAATAGGCAAATAAATGTCCACTTGCATTCACCCACTATTGAGAAGGTGGCAACAAAAAAGTCAACCTATGATAGGACATACTGTGAATTTAATATGAATCTGTCATATCATATTTGAAAGGAAATTTGAAAATTTTATTGGTATTAAGGTATTACCCAGAATTGGGCCTAGAACATCCATATCTATACCGACTATTGGACTAGGTCCCCGCGTCGAGACCCTCTCCCTTACTTTTTTCTTCGTTAATTTTTGTTTTGTGAAATATGGAAATATTTATTATGCGAGTCTCTCCGTGCTCCTAGTTATCACCCTGCACAATAGGAGCTTTCAACGATTGTTTCTTTTGGGATTTTCCTGAGGTCCTCTCCATTATTCCCTAGTTGTCATCTACCTGTCAGGAGCTTTCAACGACTGTTTCTTTTTGGGGATTTTCATTCCTGTCCTGCTTCTTGACTACACAGAATTTATTGTGGTGTGAAATTTTGAATTTGTAGAATTTAGTGTGTTAAGTGTTTTTGAATTCTGAGAGGGAATTTTGAATGAAACAAATAGAAGGAATGTAACAGTTAGATATAGTTTGGCAGCACTGAGTTGCAAGAAGGTGAAGTTGCAGCAGCAACAGAGAATGTTTTTGTGAGTCAAGTGCAAAGTGTTTGGAGGGAGCAACAAATAGCTCCGGATTGTTCTGTACGTGTGTAGGGAAAAACAGATAACTCTAGATTGGTCAGTGTTTTCCAGGAGCAGCAGATAGCTCCAGTCGAATAGGAAATACAGAAAGCTCTAAGAAGCTCTTGATTGTTTCTATTTTGTGGGTGCAGCTCCAGATTGCTGCAAATCTAGTTTGTTATTTGTAGTTTGTAGTTTGAAGTTTGAAATCATTTTGTAATGGTTATTTTCTGAGTTAATAGAAAAAGAAAGTTTGCATGCTCGGCTATGTGTCTCCAATCTATTTTGTTTTGCTATTCTGCATCTTGTTTTGGGTATTCCCAATTGATTGAGAAATAGAGCGGAAGCTCTATGCTTGTTTATTCTGAGACATTTTTGACATGTCATCGGAGCATTAAGGTACTTATGCAATTTTTCACAAAATGCAGGCATTTCTAACAACTTGGAATACTGCCTATTCTTCAACTGGGTCGTCAATTGTATATGTTCCAAAACTAACATTTCTGATCAATCCAATTACCTTTGAGGGGCCATGTCAAAATGATAAAATTACAATGTAGGTGAAGTATCTAATTTTGAAGAAATTCATATATTTATATTGTCTGTTTGAATAGAGTGAAAAAATACCACCAAAATCTTTGCAATTTTGGTCGTGTTGGTTTAGCTAGAAAATGGTAGGTTTTTTCTTTGATGTGCTCTACTTCTGAGCAGGTGACTAGGAAGCTTATTGCTTCTACAGACAATAGTTTATGGAGTGAAAATAGCAAAACATATTGGCTACATTTCATGAATGTGATTGGCTTAACTATTGAAGGTAGAGGAAATTTAGATGGTCGAGGAGCTTCTTGGTGGACAAAGATGAATGGAAAGGTATAAACGATGGGAATTCGAATGCAACATATTCTTATATATAATTACTTCTAAAAGACTTTCAATTTTCCATTTATATGGAAAGAGTTTCTTTCTTCAAATACAAGTATTGATATAAAAAGTTTGTGGGTGGAAATCCAAACCTATCTCCTAAAAACTATACTAAATGAATAAAAACCAATTGTAGTATTACATTTTTCACTTTTATGAATCATTTTATTTTCCCAATAATTCTTGTGTTGTCATGGCTTTTAAAGCTGATCTTCAATAAGTCATTTTTGTAGAAACCAGAGGAGCAATAAAACAGAGACAGATTTATATTAAACAAAATAAAACATTACATCTATTGACTGAGCTGCAGCTCTATAACCTTTAGGCATGATTACATTCTTCATATCATCTTACAAACTCAAAACTACATACAGACTCATCTTCTTATCTCTAACAGCTCTACAGAGTTGGACTCCCAAAAGAGAGTGTAGAACACATAGAGACCCATACAATATATACAAATGCAATAGCATATGGTGGACATAAAGATAAACATAAAACAATATTTTACAATGCATGTGAAGCTTGCTGATAGGACAATGGACGATGGATAGGTTGGAGAAGTAAATGCAAATCCATTTGAATCGTCTTCTTCAATCTTTGTTTTAAATGTTAGCAAATATGATGGAAGATACAGAGGATATGGAGTTGACTAAACTGAGTGGTAGTTTGGATGACAATCTCCAACACTCCCTCTTAATCCCAACTACAAATCTCAATATTTTCTTGACTTCTTTGACTGATGCTTCGGCATCTAGAGATCAAACCTAGGAAAATCCCATGTTGCTATTGGGATACTCTAACCATGAGCTCTGGCTCACTTGGTGACTAGTCCATCATCGGTTCAAGTGTGAAATCTTTGTTTTTCCTCAACATCTCCCATAGAGACACACTGTTGGTGCTTGGGGGTCCTAGTAAGCTCTGCTGGCCTCAAACATGCTTACACAGAAACAAAATGTTGTGGCATTCAACCATATTCCTGCCTTAATCCATTAAGGGCTTCACTTATATTTTCACAATCTTGTACAATTTCTATTCTCCTCCCATCTTCTGATCTATAGATTTTAAGAATAGTCTTCTACACAATTTTCATTCTCACAACTTCTACACATACTCATCCAACCTCCTCAAACTTTGTACATTCTACAAAACCAACTTCAAAATGGACAACAGTGACAACATACCATCCTCTAGCTCTTCGACTCTACTTAAGCATGCTCTGGCTCAGACTTCAGCAACTCTTTAAACAACAAATTCAACAACACAAAATATGAATTACCTTAGACCCAATATCTTCAAATCAGCTTCAGGTCTTGATAACCTCTTTCTTTCTCATCTCCTGTTGCGAGCTAATAGCATCTTATGCATCCTGCATTCTTTTTTGCAGACTACGGTCTCCTTCCAACGATCTCATATTTTCAACGTGGAATTTTCTCTTTTCATCAAATTTGACAACTGCTCTTTGTTCTCCTTTCCAATAACTTTCTTGATAAAAAGAACAATTTCCTTGATCAGCTGCGGCTGATTGAAACACTTTTCCTTTGACTTCATCCATATGGTGGCCTCCTTAACTAATCATGTGGTCAATGTAGTTACTTTCCTAACAACACTTGTAATTGGCCTCATTAAACAACAAAACGACTTTCCTTCCACCTCAGTTGCAACGTTCCTCATTCCTGCTTCCATATTTCACAAAGACAAAACATAAAACAATGACAGAGACACAGATAGGAAAACACTTAATCTTCAAAAGTGATTCGATGCAGGCAAGCTTATGTTGGGTGTGGAAGTTACATATGGGGGCATAGACAGATAGATTTCCGCTCACCACCTAAGAAACAGTTTGCAACATTGGACCCTACGCCTGTTGATGAACAACAAATTGAAGTGGGCTTTCAAACTTCAAAAACAACCTCCAACTTGAAAAATTGTGCCTCTCTAAACAAAGGTTTCCAAAATTCCTTAGCAAAGATTCAAACACAATGAGTGCCAGACGTGATAGGATTCCACACTACGGCTCTGATACCACATGTAGAAACTAGGGGAGCAATAAAACAGAGACAGATTTTTATTAAACAAAATAAAACATTACATCTATTGACTGAGCTGCAACTCTATAACCTTCAGGCATGATTACATTCTTCATATCATCTCACAAACTCAAAACTACATACAAATTCATCTTCTTATCTCTAACAGCTCTACGAAGCTAGACTCCCAGAAGAGAGTGCAGAACACATAGAGACCCATACAATATATAGAAATGCAATAACATACGGTGGATAGAAAGATAAACATAAAATAATATTTTACAATACATGTGAAACTTGCTAATAGGCCAGTGGACGATGGATAGGTTGGAGAAATAAATGCAAATCCATTTGAATCATCTTCTCCAATCTTTGTTTGTAATGTCTGCAGATATGATGGAAGATATAGAGGATATGGAGTTGACTGAACTGAGTGATAGTTGGGATTACAATCTCCAACAATTTTTTAGAGCTGACTATGATTTTATATATTTTGCATGAGCAGAAGACAAATCAGAATGGACCCATGGTACTACTTCTAACTCTCTTGTACCATAATTGTTTCACACTTCTACACCTTTCTACACCTCTTCTTTTGGAACCAATAATTTGTAGTATCTAATGAATCTGTTATTTTCAGTAAAAAGACATTGAAATTTATAGGCACCACGAATACCAAAGTGAGTAAGATCACTTCAATCAACAGCAAGCAATTTCATGTATACTTCAATAGCTGCAATAACGTTGAGGTTCAAGGTGCGACTATTAAGGCTCCGAGTGACAGTCCCAATACTGACGGAATTCATTTGGGACAATCTTCCAACATTAAAATTAGAGACATCATTGCAAGAACATGTAACTTTTGTTAACTCATATGATGAATTATTTATAGCTCATGGATTTGAAAATATTGTTGATGAATCAAATTAATTTTAATCACGGATTTATTTGTTGAAGGAATTCTTAATAAACTAAACTTTACTATCTATTTTCAGGAGATGACTGTATTTCTATGGCACTGGGAACCTTCAATGTTGCCATTGAAGGGGTCACATGTGGGCCAGGGCATGGGATCGGGTAATAATATTTAGGATTCATAAATATAGTTTTTTGTTGGGAGACAATGTTGGGTACTAAAAGAGTTTCGGTTTTGCGTTGTGTGTAATGAAGTGTTGGAAGTCTAGTTGATGAAGATAACGGCATTGCTGTTGTAAAGAACATAACAGTAAGTGGAATTTCTTTTCATAACACATAGAATGGAGTAAGGATCAAAACCTGGCAGGGAGGGAATGGTTTTGCAACTGGTATAACATTCCAAAATGTAAAAATGGACAACGTTGTACAAAATCCTGTTATAATTGACCAATATTATTCTCCAAATGGAATTCCTATGAAGGTATATATTATCTGATATTAGTACAAAATAAACTTCAACGGTTGCAGTTAATGATGGCAGTAATTTTATGTGTGTTGTTGTTATATATTTATAGGGAAATTTTGGTGTGAAGATCAGTAACGTGTTATACAAGAACATAACTAGAACATCGGCTACAAATGTTGCAGTTGTTTTTGAATGTAGCCAAAGTGTGCCTTGTCAAGGAATCAAAGTAGACTATATAAAGTTAAGCTATAACGGTGGAAAAGAAGATGCTCAATTTTTGTGTAAGAACGCACAAGTGATTGTAGTTGATGTTAGGGCTATAAGTCCACCCCCTGCCTCTAACGTTAACTAGTGCATAGTTGTTGATCATAAACGGATGTAATAGCAGCAATTATGCTATTGTATACAATTTTTTCATATTTTACATTAATAAAGACTTCTTCCGGAGGAATTTTTGGTCAATTTAAATAGGATGAATATTCTTATCTTTTTTTGATATAGATGAGATATAAAATTATTATTTTTAACTAAAAGAGGGGTGAAAATTTATTCAAGAACAAGAAAGATACAGAGAAGAAGGATAGACCGCTCCACAAAGAGCTTAAAGAGCCCTATCAGTGTCCACTAAATGATCTAACATAGTAGCCATGTTAAGAGGCAATTGCCCCTTATCCACAATATTCCAAGCATTCATTTGATTAGAAGCCCATTTGGCCAAACAATTAGCAACCCCATTCTACTCCCTAGGAATGTGCCTGAAAACAACATAATCAAAAGACCCACATAGCCAAAGAATATATCTAATAACCAGCTGCAAGTTCCAACCAACACCATCAAACTATTGTTTAGTTAGCAAAGTCACCACCACCTGAGAATCATACTCACAAATGATCCTTCTCCAACCTAGAACACAGCTACGCTGAATAGTGCACAAGATGGCTAGAGCCTCAATAAGATTATTCGTTTGAAGACCTTTATAAACTAAAAAAATAAACTGAATGTCCCCAGAACATATACGACCAACCCCACCAATACCAGCTTGACCAGGATTCCCACGTGAAGAACCATTAGTGTTAATTTTGAAAATTCCATGTGGAGGAGGGGTCCAACGACCCTCCCTATTGATTCTCCTCAAGGGTTTCTACATCTATTTCTCATAAACTGACCAACAAATGGTGGGGCACCACCTTGAAGAGGAAAAGTGAGGCGAGTACAAATAGCAACATTTCCAGGATCCACACCTCCAAAAAAATCACACTTTGCTAAGATAGTCTCCCGAAGAGAATGAACAATTTTCTACCACAAATGCTGAAAGACCATCCTACTATCCTGAAAAATACTACAATTCCTCTCCAACCAAATATGTCAAATGATAAAAGAGGGACCCACTGCTCAAGCCACCTGAAGGAAAGAGGTCCTCATAGGGGCTCTCCCCTAGCGGGCCCAAAACTCACCCAAACAAGAAACATGCCAACATGATTGACCCCAAGTTGTCCACCATAAGTGCCAGATCTCCTTAGCAAAGGAACACTGAAAGAATGTTTAAATAGAGTGATCTATTTTTTGACGCTAATGAAAATATTTAATTCACTTTTACTACATCTTCATAAGAAAGACATAAAAAAATTATTATACATTCTTAATAGAAAAATCCATAGTAAAATTCCTAAAAAATGTATTGTTAATAAACACCATGAATAAAAGAATGTCTGGATCCATATGGCAATAATAATGTCTAGATCCATATGACAATCAATTTTTAAAAAAAGAATATAAAACTTACATGAGAATCTCAAAGACCATGAATTGTACCTAAAATAATTTTCTACAATAACATTTGGAATAGCTTTGTGTTCTCAAGTAAACTAGTTTCATTAATTTTTTACTAAAATAATTACCAAGAACATTAATTCTCCTTTAATGTTGGTGTAATATGGTAGCAGTTGGGTTAAATTTAAATTAATGTTAGGTTGATGTTGTGATTACTTTGGTATTTTCATATTGATTTCTTTGACAAAAATTTCAAGTGTGATATTGGTTTCAATTTTAACTTTAATTTTATATCATATAATTATAGAAAACTTAATGGGGGTGACCCGTATAACGTAGTGGTTGAAACACTTGCTTGGTGATGCTTCCACCAAGGTTCAAATCCCCATTGGGCCACTACGCTCGTAGGCTTTGTGCTTTTGTTGGGATGGTGGGCTCACGGATTTGAACAACAATAGTGTTACGAACCTTAAAAAGTTCCCATTACCGATTAAAACAAAAAACAAAAAAAAACAAAAAAAAATTATAGAAAACTTAATTATGAAGTCATGTTATCCACAACTTATCAATATGTTCTATTGAAAATTTAAAAAAAAATCTAGATAAGTGGTCATATGAATGCTACAATTATTTTAAACATATTACTTTTAAGAAAGTTTCAACTACAAAATATAAATTTAAATAGAAAACCCATTAACTCTTTGTAATACTAACACCCCAATTCAATAAATGTATTTAATGAACTATAAAAATAGAAAAAATATTTTAAAAGTCTTATGATTGGCACTTGACAACCTACGTTATCATAGGCATTATGAATCAAGATGAGACTTGTTTTCTAGTATAATATTTTAATTTTATTTAAATATTATTCCATTAGAGTTTTATTATTCCTCTATATTTACCATTTAAGAAACGCTGCTTTGAAATAATAAGCAAATGGACCAAATTAAATTTATATTCATTTTAATAACATTATCTTCCTCGAGGCATATTATCATATATGTTTGCAATACTTCCTAACAATTCAAAGTGAATGGAGAAGTTTGTAATTGTAGAACAAGTGGTAAATTACATTGTATGACGGCATTACGTAGAACTAATCTATGTTGAATCTATTAGTAAAACTCATCCTTTAGGGGAAACATAACTTCAACATGTTATAGAAACAAAATATCTAATTTAGGGCATCAAATTTTTAATATGGTTACATATGCATGTTCTGATTGAAAATTTATACAACTTCAAAATAAAAAATACTTAATTTCAATTCCATATATAAAACTTAAGGCTTTTAAAGGATGATGGATGTAAATTTTCAATAATGGTGATATCAAAAGTGTCCAATTCTCTTGTGCCACAACCAACAATCGCAGATTGAGCCAATAAGAAAATTCTTCCATTTGCCTCCTTTAGATGATAGACATTTTTGTTTGTCCTTGTTCCTTCAACAACTAGTCTATCAGACACTACATTTCTGATCTCACAACCATTGGCATGAAATGTAATATTGTATCCTTTGTTGCACATTTGACTAACACTAAGAAGATTATGCTTCAAACCTTTAACATAGACGACAACCTTATTCCTATTATTTCCATCAATTGTTACACCCTTTCCATAAATTTTTGTTGAGACATCACCACCAAAATTAATAGCTCCACCATTACACTTCTTAGGATTGATAAACCTTCTTTTGTCACTAGTAATGTGGTTAGAGAAACCATTGTCAATCACCCAAGCATTTTCTTCTTCATTTGCAAGAAAAGCAGTCCACATAGCCATAGATCTTTCATTATTTTTGTCAACCTACAAAGTACCAGACCTCTTACATTTTTCAATATCACCCTTTTTTATCTTTCAAAGCCATGAATAGAGTTTCATCAATTGAATCATTGTACTCATCTTCTAAGGAACAACTAATCTCCTTAGAATAGAAGCCTGTTTTTAAATTATCTCTTCTATTACTGTATCATCTAATTCTTTATAAGGACATTTAGAAGCAAAGTGACCAATCCTTCCACAATTGAAACATTTGGAACGTAACTTACCTTTGTATTTGCTGGTGTCTTGCTTCAATATCTCACAAAGTTTTCTTCTACCTCATCAAATTCATCATTTTGATCTATAGTTTCATCTTTCACCTTTTTACTAGTTTTGAATGTATAGCTTCCTTCTTTGGAACATCTTTGTCAAATTTTCTCATTTCAAAACTTGTGAGAACACCAAACATTTCATCTATTGAATACTAATCCAAGTCCTTAGATTCTTCAATATTAAACACCTTATGACTATACTATTTAGGGCGAGATCTCAAAACCTTCACAATCTCATCTTATTTTCCTTCTCCACCAATATCTCCAATGCCAGTAACAACTTCATCCATCCAGAGCATATAACTAGCAATATCTTCATCCTATGTCATCCTTAGGGTCTCAAATATGCTCTTGAAATTTTTCATCTTGGATTGCTTTACTTTATTGTCTCCTACATAGATATAGCTCTAATTTTTCCCTAGATGTATCTTTAGCATAACTGCAATTCATCACTGTCAAAAGTTTTAAATCAACTAACCCACATAAGATAGCATTCTTATCCTTGGCATTATTCTCATACAATTTGATCTTGATTTGATGTGTAGGAGAAGAAATAGGAGTAGTATAACCATCCTTGATAGATTTTCAAACACCAAACCCTAGAGATTTTAGATGGCCTTCCATTCTTAACTTCTAAAAGGTGTAATTTGTCCAATTAAATCTAGGGCCTTTGTAAGCTCTATCATGTGAAATCCTAGACCTTTCCTCAAGCAATTAAGCTTCTTCAGAGGAACTTGTCTCTGATACAAATTGTTGAACACATCCAATATTAAGGAGGGGGTGATTATTATCTATAAAAAATTAAATCATTTCAGACCTTAAACCCTTTAGCAATATGCAAAACCAAACTATTGGAAAAATCAGAAAGCCTTAACCAGATCTACAACATTTATTCAAATCAAAAATAATGAAATATATGAAAATGAACACACATGCACAAGATAACACCAGATTTATGTGGAAAAACCAAGAAGGGGAAAACCACAGTGAGAGTTAATTCACAATATAGAAGTTCACTACTTACAAAAATATAATTTTAAGGCTCATTGTCTATGGACTTGTAGACTAAGTGTGATATAAGAGGGATTCATTGCACACGCATCTCTTCGTTCTCAAGAGATCACTAGGGAACGAACTGCCCTTATACACCTCAACTTAAGAAAATCAACAAAAATGTAGAAAAGTACACTTCAAGTTTTGTTTAAGAGAAAGTTGCCTTAGATCCTAAGAGAGTTAATTTAGATCCTGAGAGAGTGAAACCCTGAGATTTCAGCCTCAAATGGGTGAGCTCTCGTCCAAAAGAGAGCAGCATGGTTTCAGGATGTCAGCGTAGCGTGTTGTCATCTAAAAGGTGAGGTAGTGTCCTAAGAAACAGAGGGCTCAAGAGCTCTAGTAGACAGAACCAGGTTCCACTTCTAAGCTCAGGTTTGGAATGCACTAAGTGAAATAAATGAATAGGAAGCCAAAAGGTTGTAATAAATGCAAGGGGACTTGGAGATATCTTACCTTTTACTGGACATTCAACCCTTCACTCCAAGCTCCACTTTACACCTACACGCGGTAGAAAGCAAGAGGGAAAGATTGGGGCCATAGGCCTATCTCAACAAACCCTCATTTTGGTACATCATTAACCCAGTTAGAGAACCCACATTGCTGCAAGATAGTAAATGAACAAGGAAGGAAAGTGAAAGAGAGAGAGTGTTGATCATTGGTCAAGACCCTCTCTAGAGCACATAGATGCATCATTGAGTGCTTGATTGAGAGTTTTTTATACTAGAGAGGCATCAGTTTGGCATGGCTTCGCTTGTGAGAGTGCTACTATCAAGGATGAAGAGAACTCAAGATCAAGCAAGTATTAAGAGAGTTGAATGAATGACTTCCAACCCCAAACAGAGTGAGAGGGCTTTTAATGACAATAAGGGAGTCATGACCCTAAAATCCAACCATTAGACACATTTCAAAAAGAGTCAAGATTCTAGATTCTATTTCAAACTCTCGAAAACCACCAAGATGCTGGAACACCCACAGAGACACATCTCAGACATCACCAGTCATCCAAAGCCTAGATTTTTGGGAAATGTGTCATCATGCTTTTGTTTCTCTACCACAAGTTTGCATGGAGTCAGAATTGCAAAATTATGACTCATGAGATTTTTGTCATTAATGTTCTAAGGTGTCATAAATGCTAGGAAAAAGTACAAAAATGTGGAATTGTCCTTAGGTGCAATTATTCAACATTACATTTTTCCACCACTTTGGTGGGCTTGATTTTGGAAAAAATTAGCCTCACTAAAGTAGAGAAGAAAAATTTCACCTAAACTTTGAATTTTATGGATTTGCATGCAAAGAAAAAAGGGACCACATAGGCCATCAAAGTCGAGCTAACTGGTACCAAAGGTTCCCTAGCATCTGAGCTCAAAAAAAAGAAAAACAGTCCTGAAAAATTTGTTCAAGACTTTAACTTGCAAAACTCAAATTTTGGGTCAGCCTCAAAAAATCAGAAGAAGCTACAATGGATAGAAGAATGATCAAGAAAAAAGTCGTTGATTCAGAAGAAAAATATGATCAAGTGACTATATGCCCCTCATGAGTTTTCCCCCAGCTTGGTGGGGTAAATTCAGGAGAAACTAGCGAGCCAAAAACTCTAGGAAAAGTGGGCCCCTAGGGGCCTATATATACCTAGGTGGGCCCTTAGAAAGGTCATTTTCACTATTCACTACGAGCAAATTGTTGACTTTTGTGAGAGAAATGTTAGCAAAATGCCTAGCAAGAGGGAGTTTCCCTCTAAGTCTCGTTGGAGCAGCTACACAAGGACATCTCCGAGAATCATGAGGTGGATCAAGTAGGCCTCTAAGTCTCATTTTTTGTAAATTTTAGCTTACTTTTAGCACTTTTCTAGTTGGTGAGGTGCGTAGGCATCCTTTTTAGCACTTCTGTCAAAAAAATGTGTTGTTGTCTATAGTCTACACCAAGGTCCCGAGTCTACACTATCATCTCATTGACACATTAGTGTCCTCAAGGTGGCCATGGTAGTCAAGGACGCATGCACAACGTACAAACATCTATGCGGCGCACATAGGCCTTAAGTAATTTTTTGCTTTCATAATGAAATTCAATGTTCTAACTTAAAAAAAATCACCTTTTGCAGGAGTACCCAGAGATTCGAGAGCATTTGGGAGGGTGAACATTCCAACTTGTTTGTGAGCAGATGGATCATTTATCAAATGACGAGGTCACACATCTGGAGTAGGTTGGTCTCTAGCATGTATTCACCATGCCAGAGATGTGATACCATGAGAGGATTCTCATAGCCCTGATGGAGCAGTGGGACGCTACCATGCATCTTTCCAGCTGCCTTGTGGGGAGATGACCATCACACTCGAGGATGTCTATCAAATCCTCAGACTACACATTCATGGATGACAGGCAGCCTTAGATGATACCCGATTGGCATGGGAGCGGAGAGAGAGCGTCATTTACTGCTTAGGGAGGACAAATGGTGGTGATGGCATGAGCCACATATATACGCACTAGTACTATCAGGTGAGGACCACTGCACCACTGTTGTGTCATGGTATGGTCATGACCATGGCATTTTAGATCACAATAGATGGGTGATGCTCACACCTATACGAGGGCCTCATCCATACTATTAGAGAGATGTTTGAGCATCAGGTAGTTTTTTCCTGGGGGCATAGCATGTTGCCACACCTCTACCAGGAGTTAGGCTGGTAGATTCACTATGAGTATTGTAACCTCATTGTGTGCACACTTTTGTAGGTGTGGGCATTCACCCACATCCTATGTAGTCATCTAGTCAGTTTTCCCCAACAACGGTCATACCACATTCCCATGGCCCACTTGTATGATATGATAGAGTAGTGGAGATTTGGTGATCTACAATTTTGGTGGCTACAATTCGACACTATTGCTACAAATGAGGTTCAGTGGAGACCGTACCAATTTTTCATATGGATGGACGATGGCAGGTACCTGAGGAACCTATAGCAGAATCATTTTTTGGTAGGTCACCAAGATTACATTATAGTTTCCTACTATTAGAGTCGGGTCATGCAACATCATGGCCATCCTTAGACGATCCCACCGGATGTACCAAACTTTACTAGGGCCTATAGGAGTGCAATGAGGGTCGGGGATTGTCCTCGCCCCACCATCACTAGTGTTGTCCCTTTTGATGATGATGAGTCTGATCTGGATCTACCATTCATAGCGGCGGTGGATAATGTTGGGGTAGCTATTGATTTTGCACTATGGTGGGAGAGGCACCGTCCCACTCTTGTGTTCAGTGAGGGTGCCTCAAGAGGGGACCCTTGTCCATAGGAGGGTTTTCCTCCCCAGCCCCTACAGGATAGATGGAGAGGGTGCTAGCAGGTCAGCAGGGAGGAGAAGAGGGCACAAGAGGAGGAAGCAGCACCTCAAAGACTGAGTAGGCAGAGGAGATCGAACCCCCTAGTAGTTTCCCTTGTCTCTTCAACACCACCAACTCCTACTATTCTAGCGGCAGCGGCCTTGGCGTCATAGGGAGTGGCTACCGATGTTGACGGTGTGGGCCCCAGCACTACTCCCCACCCTAACCTTACATGGTAGTTAGGGGATCCAATTATACATAGTACATTGTTTATGTTTCTATGCTTTTTTATTTTTTTGTTTACGATATATATACATGTTATGTGATATCGATTCCTCCTTTCTCTATGGTTGCAAAGGACACACAGGGATGGACTGGGTTGATGGCTCAATGTATTTCAGAGGTAGCCCCTGATGTGCCCATCTAGGGGACAGTTCTTGAGGCTTTCTGACAATTATCTACAAGATGACATGCCCCCACTTTTGATTCGGTAGCACGCATGAGGACCACCTATGAAGAGCAGGAAGCAGAGATAGTCCATCTGATTGTGGAGCTAACTACTGTTTGGGGACAACGTGACCAGTTGTCGAAGGAGCTATGGGCAATGCTCGACAAGTAAGATGTGGTAGTGTGGAGGGATGATGCCATTGAGCAGGTGTGTGACACCCTTTAGAGCCATCTTGATGACCTCGGTGGGCAGCCGATAGTTGTGACCCCACCAGAGGTTCAGTGTTTGCAAGATGAGTTGAGGCAGGAGGAGATGACTATAGTCTCCTTATAGGGAGATATTAGGGGGATGTGGGCAGCTCTATCCATATCACGCTCACACCAAACCCACTCCATGACCACTGTATAGCCTCTCCCAAGGGTACCAAAGTAGCAACCAAACTCGAAGGGCTCTGGGAGCCCTGCACCATAGTGATAGGGGTTCATCATTTTGTATATCATTTTTTTAGTGAAATATATACACATGCATATATATTTATAGATCTTTTGTATAGACATATATTCAGTAGCCACTCATTTTTACAATAGTGGCCCGATACATGTACATGAAATTTGATACATACATTTGTATATATATATATATATGGACATATCAGTTCTGATATCATGGTGTTATTTATTTGAATGTGTGTGCTCTTTATTTTCATGTATGTTTATGTTATAGATGTTATATGCTTGTACAAATGTATGCTTACATTAGATGCTAACATGATTTAATAAGCACACATGGTTGTATGTTAATTAAATACAATGATGATCTAATTGCCTTAAAAGATGTAATGTGATGCATGGACACATAGTGTACCGAAATACATGTATGTATGTCACACACACACATGTGGTCATATCATAACACACACAAAAATTATAATGTGTTAATGAATAATATCAATATATGTAGTGTTACTACCCTTTCATAGAGAGAACACCACATAGATGACACATGGAACACTACAATTAGCATCAACGAAGATGCATCGCATTAATAGGATCTTTTAGAGGCATCCCATCCATAAACAATAATCCATAGGCACCTGAACCATACAGAGAGATCACAATGCAAGGGCTTAGCTAGTTACCTGACTAAATTTTCCTCTCTAATCAGGTGGCACATTTACAATTCGTTGGTTTTCACAAAGAACCAAGTCTCCTAGCTTAAAGGTCCTAGGAAGTACACTTTGATTATATTGTCTTGATAATGACCATTGATAAGCTTTAAGATGATCAAGGGCCTATAAATGGTGCTCTTCAAGCATCTCCAGCTGATGCAAGTGATTAACTCGGTAGGTTGCATCATCAATTAACCTTTAAAGGGAAATGCATAAGGACAAAATTCAAACTCCAAAGGCATGATAGCTTCGACACCATACACGAACTTGTAAGGCGTTGTTCCTGTCATCATACGGACACTCATACAATAGGCCCACAAAGTGTACATTAATTGAATATGTCAATCCTTACTATGCTTATTGACTGTTTTATGGAGAATATGTTCAAGAGTCTTGTTAGATGCTTCTGCTTGACCATTGGATTGTGGATAATATGATGTAGAAAACCTATGTTGAATATGAAATTTCTCCAATAACTGCTTTACTTCCTTGTTCTTGAATGGTGTACCATTGTGAGAAACAAGTGTAGCAGGAATCCAAAATGAGAAATAATGTTGTTCATGAGAAAACTACATATAGCTTTAGTGTTTGTGGATCGGAGTGGAATAGCTTCGACCCATTTTGTGAAGTAATCCATAGTGATAATAATAAAGGTATGTCCCTTGGAAGAAGGAGGTGATATTTTTCCAACGATATCAAACCCCCATTTTGTGAATTACCAAGGAGAGGTTTGATTTTGTAACTCTTGAGCAGGTGCATGAATAAGATGGTTGTGTTATTGGCATTGAAGGCACTTTTTGAAAAAATCAAAGGAATCTTGCTCCATTGTTTTCCAATAGTACCCCATGTGTATCAATCTTCTTGCTAGGGATCTACCACCAAATTTTCCACCCCCAGATCTCAAATGGGATTCCTTAAGGGCAAGGGGTATTTTCACTTAGTGAGACACCTGAGAAGCAAGCCGTTATAGGATTTTTGATAAAGAACATTAGATTTAAAATGACATAATGTGCTAAAAGCTTTTGTATACGAGTGCGATCATTTTTTGTCGCATCACCAAGGAAGATTCTAGTCTTCAAGTAATTATAGATACTAGAGAACCATTCTCCAAAGTTTGCATGAGAACACATAAGAGACTCGGATTCGGGTTGATCAAAAACTGCAGGAGTTTGCAGGACCTAAACTACAAAGTGGTATTCTTTTGTATCCTCTTCTGAAGGTACCAAGGAAGCAGTGCTTGCCATGGCATCAACATGTCTATTTTCTCTTCTAGGGACACTATGTATTGTGAAAGAAGAAAACTAATTGAGCAAGGAAAAAGCAAGGTCTTGGTACTGGGACAACTTACTTTGTTTAGCTTGATAGATTCTCGTAATCTGATTCAAAATAAGCTTAGAATCACTTAGTATATGGAGATGTTTGATTCTTAGTGTAATTTCAACACACATGCCAACAATGAGGGCTTTGTACTCAGTGATGTTATTGGTGCAAGGAAAATCTAATTGAAAGGATAGAGGGACCGGTTTACCTTCGGGGGCTATCAAGACCACACCCACTCCAGAACTAGTCTGACACCTTGATCCATCAAAATACATCTTCCATTCAAGGTCATAGTTAATTGTGAAAATATTTTCATCAGGAAACAAATCCAACCCAGGGATGGAGCGAGATGAGGGAGCGTCTACCAATTGATCAGCACCCGCTTGACCCTTTATTAATTTCTGAGTAATGAACTTTATATCGAACTTAGAAAACAACATAAACCACTTCGATAATCTCCCAAAAAGGCTAGTGCTAGAGAAAAAATTCTTCAAGAGATCCATTTTTACTATGACATGTGTTTTGGCATGGAGAAGATAGTGTCTCAACTTCTACATATCAAATAAAAGAGTGAAGCATTACTTCTCCATGGAGGAATAGCAAGTTTCATAATCGACTAGGACACGACTGATGTAGTAGATTGCTCTCTCTTTTCTTGTGTCATCATATTGAGCCAACAAAGCTACCAAAGCATATAGTGACTCACCAAGGTAAAGAAAAAAGGGCCTATCTTGCATACCCAACATCAATATGGGAGGATTGGCCAAATAAGCTTTGATTGACTCAAAGGCTTTCTGACACTTCTCATCCCATATGAAGAAAACATCCTTTTTCAATAAATGAGTGAAAGGGTACAATTAGCCAATTGAGATATAAAGCTATGAATCACCTGAATCTTCCCTTGTAAACTTTGCAACTCAGTGATATTCCTCAGTGGAGGCATGTTAATGATGGCATCAATTTTATTTGTGTCAACTTCGATTCCACAGTGAGAGACTATGAACCCTAGAAGCTTGTCGGCATCCACGCCGAAGACGCACTTATGGGGATTGAGTCTCATCTTGTAAAGTCGAAGCCTTTTGAAGATAAGACAAAGGTTCTTCACGTGATCTTGACAAGCTATTTATTTTTCCAATATGTCATCAACATAATCTTCTAAGATCTTATGAATAAAATCATGAAATATCAGCCCAGTCATTTCCTACTGGTAAGTCACTCCCACATTCTTTAAACCAAAGGGCATGACCACATAGCAGAAAGTACGCCAAGGGGTAGTGAAGGTTGTCTTGTATTGATCATCCAGGTTAATATGGATTTGATTGTAACCTGAGAAGCCATCCATAAAAGATAACAATGCATGGCCTACAGTCGAATCCACAATCATATCTATATTAGGTAATGGAAAATCATCCTTAAGAGAAGCCTTATTAAGACCTTGAAAGTTAATACATATATGAATAAGGCCATCAGGCTTACTAACAGTGACTATATTTGAAATCCAAGGGGAGTAGTCAATCGGACAGATAAATCCTACTTTCAATAGCTTCTCTATCTCAATCTTGACCATCAACGCCACCCTGGGATTGTTATTTTGGATTGCTTAACAAGCTTGGATTTGAGACATAGGATGATATTTTGAACCTCTATAGACTCATCAATACCAGGCATATCCTCATATGTCCAAGCGAATATATCAAGATGAGAATGCAAGAGATTAGAGTGTTCATCTACTTCCTTCGAAGAGAGACACTTCCCGATCTTGATTACTTTTTTTGAATATTTAGGATCCATAGGAACTTCAACAGTATCTCCTTTAAGGAGAGAACTGTGGTCTTCAGGATGAGATATCAGATCATCATTGCTGACTTTAGATAGAGGGTCTTCCTCATCAATACTCAAAATGGATTCTCTATAGTATGCTTGTTTATGCAAGTAATATGGGAATTGTTTCTTGTGATGATAAGGAGGCAATAGGGAATAGGAACCTAGAATTTCCTCTAGTGCTTTGTCTGAAGAGAAGACATCTAAAGGGACTTTCTCAGCCTGCTCCCTTTCTTGTATCAACTCAGGATGAACCAAGCTCAATGGCTTAGCTGAAATCATGTTAACACTCCACCAGGCTTTCTATTTATACTGTTCAATAGAGCATCCCAAACCTAGATAGCATTGTCGTGGCTTAAACTAGATAGGGAATTGAATTCCTTGCTTGATATGCCCCAATAATTTTTGTCCATAGTCATATTGAGAGGCGAGGTCATATTTGAATTCGTAACGAGTTTATAAAACTTCAAGAGGTGGCATCTCTACATAGAGTGTTTCATTTCATCAATGAATGTTGAATGTCTCTATAGGAGCACTCTCACCTTCTTTACTAGGTTCAAAAATATTAACCTCCTTTGCAAGAGTGGGATTGCTCTCCTGGGCAGAGGAAGGAGTGGTCTCCTAAATAGGATCACACTTCTCTTCCTGAGTAGAAATGCCATCCACCTTTGCATTAGCAAAACCTAGAAATTATATACCAGAGGGGCTTGTCTTGTATTTCATGATCAAGAATTGAGAAATCCAAGGAGCCCCAATGATCACCAAGGAAAGCATTTGATTGAGAGGACGAAGGAGAAGACAGGGGAGACTTAGGATTTTCTGGTTTAGGTGGTTCATCTTTGTTAACACTAGCTCCAGGAATGAATTCCACAGAGGGTATTGATGAAAAACATGCCATAGCATCAACTATTAAGGATTGAATACAATTCTTGAGAGTGGATACAACTAAAGCACGACCAGCAACCACTAGCTCACAAAGGTGAACAACTTACAGATCTACTTTAACTGTAACCACCCGATTATTTGCAACAAACTTCAAAGAACTATGTAAAGTAGAAGTCACAACACTCATAGCATGAATACAAGGTCTTCCCAAGAGAAGATTGTATGGTAACAAGCCAAGCATCACATAAACCAATGTAGGTAAGGTAACAGGGACGTATTTTGAGGATCATCATGGAAAAAATAGGCCCTTAAGTGGCAAAAAATTCAAAAAAATCAGAGTTAGGCAACTTGATGTAAAAATTTGAATAAGTTATTTATATTATTTCAAAAATATGTAAGAATAGAATCTATAGAAAATTGAATGTAGTTTCTAAACTACTAGGTTTTAAAAAAAAACTATTTCGTGAAAATTTTAAATTTCAATGCAATAGTACTTAAATTTCAAAAAAATAAGAAGTAGGTGTTTGTCTAACCACCTTAACCACAATAAAATGATAATATTTTTTTTTAAGATTTTAGATATAAGTAGAGGACTCATGTCCCAATGTGATGCATATTTTTTGTATTTTTTCCAAGTATGTCCGCCACCTTAACTTGGTCAAAACTTCACGAAATTCAATTTCTTTTTTAATCCTATAGTATGTGAAGCATAGAATGTGACACATGTTTGAGATTTAAAAAATGTGATACTGTTTGAAAGCTATAGATATTTTTCCATCAGCCTATCAATCATGACTTTAGTCGTAATTCAAATAGAAAATGAATAATAATTATTTATAAATTCAAAGTAAAGCATATTTATATTGGTGGAAAGCCAAGAATATCCTTTAAAAACCCTTTTCATTTCATCAATTTTGGGTAAAAAAAAGTTGTTAGCCACATACCCTACACATACCCATCATATCACCACTTTTTGGCCCATCATGATCCTACACATACCTAGGGCCTAGCTGTAAAGGTAATATTATCATACCTAGAGCTTGGTGGCCAGCATTATCGAACCCATGAATATACAAGGAAGAGGCTACTAAAGAAGATGAATCAACTTTAATTTTAGGCAATAGGATACCACAAACATTGAGAGTTGAACCAGTGTCAACAAGAGCACACCTAATACCGATATTATTAACATTAATTATTATCATCAAGGGATCTGATTGCTTCTACACATCCAAAGGTGAGTGTTCTTGTGGGTGGAACATAATATTCGGTGAATCCATTCAAATATGAGCCAAAAACACATCAACATCCATAGGCCTAGCGGAGGAAGGTAAGAGAATCTTTTGTAAAGCTTCCTGAAGCATATCTTGGTAAATTGGAGTGGTCTAAAGTAATTCCCAAAGTGATCTTAATTGGAGTGACACAAAGTTGAGCTCAACAAGATCATAATCACTTGGTGCTTTGACCACAGGTTTAGGTGCTAAAGAAGTAGGAATTTGAGTGAGTTGTGATGTAGGAACAGAAGGTTGTTGATCCAAATTTTGTTTATTTCTCCTTGTATTATACATATTCCCAATGACATTATAGGAAGTGGGGTCTATAGCTTTCATGAACCTTGAATATAAGTTTGATGAATCACTATGACATGAAATCCTATAGATAGAATAGTTCTCCCTAGAGGACGGTTTAGTCGAAGTCACATAAATGACAGGTTTCTTAGGGCTCAGAGGAACCATAAAGACCACAACAACATTTACTAACTCCTCAGCTTGTGAAGGGGGAGTTCATTTGGAAAATTTATAGATAGGGGAGAGTGCTTCTAAGAAGTCGTCTAGAGAATCTTCCAACATATTGAAATATTCTTCAGAAAAGGGATTATCATAAGCATGTGACATCGTGAAATAGATCTGATGCGTTCACATCTGATTTACCAAAATGTGATATAAGAGGGATTCGATGCACATGTGTCTCTTCGTTCTCAAGAGATCACTAGGGAATGAAATACCCTTATACACCTCAACTTAAGCAAGTCAACGAAAATGTAGAAAAGTACACTTCAAGTTGTGTTTAAGAGAAAGTTCCCTTAGATCCTAAGAGAGTTACTTCAAATCCTAAGAGAGTGAAACCTCAAGATTTCTGCCTTAGATGGGTGAGCTCTCAGCCAAAATACAACAACGTAGTTTCGAGATGCCAACACGGTGTGGTGTCATCTAAAAGATGTGTTGGAGTCCTAAGCAATATAGGGCTCAGGAGCTCTAGCAGACAGAACCAGGTTTTTCTTCTAAGCTCAGGTTTGGAATGCACTAAGTGAAATAAATGAATAGGAAGATGAAGGCATCTAATAAATGTATGGGGACTTGGAGAGAGCTTACCTTTTACTGGGCGTTCAACCCTTCACTCCAAGCTCCACTTTACACCTACACATAGAAAAGAAAGGGGGAAAGGTTGGGGTTGTATAGGGGCCTACCATAGTCAAGCCCCCATTTTGGTGTTCCCACCTCCATAGACAACCAAGTTGGAAAGGAGTGTAAATGAAGTAAACAAAGCGTGTCATGAAATCAAAAGCTGCTCAGGAGTAGAACTCACACCATGAGATAATAAATGAACAAGTAAGGAAGGTAAGTGATAGAGAGAGTGTGTTACCCGTGGGCCTAGATCCTCTCTAGAGTATACGGACACACTGTTGAGTTATTTCTTGAGATTTTTTACTGTCAGAGGGACCTCAGTCTGGCATGGCTTCGCTTGTGAGAGTATTGCTTTCAAGGATGAAGAGAACTCAAGATTGGAGCAAGTAATAAGAGAGCTTGAATGAATGACTTCCAACCCCAAATAAGAGCAAGAGAGGGATTTTTAATGCATGCAAAGGAAAAAAAGAGCCATTATGTTTGAAATCCAACTGCTAGGACACATGTCAAAAGAGTCAGGATTCCAGATTCCCTATTTCAAACTCAAAAAACCACCAGGATGGTAGCACACTGCCCAGACATCCACGCGCCACACAATCATCCAAACCCTAGATTTTTGGGAAACCTATTGTCAAGCTTTTGTTGCTCTAACACAAGTTTGCATGGAGTCAGAATTGTGAGATTCTAACTCATGGTATTTTTTTCATTAATGCTCTAAGGTGTCATAAATGCTAGGCAAAAATGCAAAAATATGAAATTCCCCTAGGCACAATTCTGTGACATTACACTAAGGCATATGACCTTAGGGAAAGATACAAAAGGACTTGTACTAATGTGTACAACTCCACGAAAAAATACAAATTACAAGGACCTTATGAGATTCACTATCTCAGGGAAAGATCCATAAAGATTTAGGAATTACAACATTTTTCAACAATACACTCTGTTGACTAAGGTATTAAAGCTCATTTCCCTGTTCTTTTCACAACTTACTACTGTAGTTCATCTTTACACATCTCCACTATCTCTCTCATCTTGTAATTGAGATGTTCTTGCTTTAATATCTACCACAAGATTTCAATACATCAATTAGGTTGACCAAAAAGAATATAAACAATGATTTCAACAAGATAGTCACAAAAAACATAATGTGATCCTTTCCAGAACATGGAGAGGACCAAAAACAATCTTATTACATCTTTCAATGTGATCCTAAATAACTCACACATAGGCACCCAACAGCCCAAGTCGGCCATAAAGAAGTGTGTAGAACAATACCATTCAGCTTGAAAACACACATCCAATTGAAATTAATCAATGTTGTTCTCAAAAAAATAGTTCAAGACCTAAATATAATTTCACAACTTCATTTTTTGGTGCAAACCCCCAAGTACTTAGTGCAAGCAAGAGAAAAAACCTTGCCGGCTAGATATCCATAAATTTCCTAGAAAACCAATTCAACACAATATGTGGCACCAAACAGATCAGTTTTAACATGTAGACCATAAAGAGATGTTCCATGAACATTCAACAACCCTTCTTGAGACTTATTTCACACATATATGCCACAAACAACCACCACAAACCAAACAAAACCATAATACTTCATCTCAAAAGCACAAAACACATAATCATGAGATAGAAAATTAACAAATTAACTTACGATACACACCCTTACATGAAAACTAAATTGAGATATTGCACAAACATTGAGAGCACATCCACCAAGCCATGGGATCAGAAATATCAATTTGAAAAAATGTGGAGCGTTTTTTGGACCAATCCAAACAAATAAAAATTGTCAACTCATTGCAATTACCAAAAACCTCAGCAACATTAGTGACCTAAAAAGATAGGAGTGCAATATCCATAGATCACAAACAATGATTATCAAACCACAATACTATATCTTCAATAATGGAGGAATGCAGAGCATTCTCCCAAACATTCTTCAAAGCATCTTCCTAAAACAAATTTTTTTATCAACTTACAGAGACCAAAACTTCCTTGCAACAACACATACTTCCTCGAGAAAAATAGAAGAGAGCATAAAACATGTTAGATACCATCAACAAAATCTCTCCACCATCAACATTACTTATATTCCTCATCTTAATATATCATCATGATATCATCTCTTCCGATAGAAACCACACTCAATACAACTTTACTTGACATCAACTAAGGCATGAAAACCAACCATGAACATCAAAGAACTCAAGGGAATGGCATAAAATATATCAATGAAAACCAATTTCAAACAATAAGCATGCACAACAATCTCCCTAAGATTTGACAACCAACAAACTCCCCAAGTGTCAACATCAATGACAACCAATGCCAGCAACCTCTCACAAAGCTTCACACAAAAAACCTACATACATAGAAATGGTAAAAGTATTGGGGTTGTTTTGGTGATTTCCTTGGTCAAACCCCCAGTTTGGTGTTTCCACCTCCATGGATAGCCAAAGAGATAACAAGATAGATAAATTGATAATAGATGATATGAAATGACAAGATAAAGAAAGATAACATGCAAGATATCAATATGATACTAAATAAGAATGATAATGCAACAAAAAGAAGCATTTACATCCCTCAAATGACCTTAGAAGCTGAGAGGTGTTGGAAATCATGCCTCAACTTACTAGTTTGTTTAAATGCCTTCACAACATTGTGTCTACCTTCCTTATTAGGCTAACTCTCCTTCATTGGTGAGACCTTATTCTTTGTCCCCTCGATGGACCAATGACTTTCCATTTGGCATGGTGTATCTTCTGTCGGTGAGAGTTGATCACTTTAGTGGGATTCTTCTTAGCATCTCCTCGATAATCTGATGAGATTGTATCTGGGTGAAATTATGATGTCATCAGGAAATTGAGTCATTTCCCCTTGACATGCTAATGGGAGGCTAGGGGACTCTTGTCGATGGGACTTTGTAATTTCATTGATACTTTAAATTCAATCCCTTTGACAATTCGATATGTTGATGCATATGACCCACGATCACATGAGTGATGACTTGGTGGGACCCAACCATGCCAAGCTAGAAAGTGATAATTGGTTGGTAACCATTGAGAATTTTTTGATTGAATATTTTGCAAGTGACGTAGACATCGAATTGACTTGCTGAATTCAAAGAGAGCATGAACAAAGTCTCTTTGATGGTCCAATATGGCAAACAGTTAAACCATTTACTGCAATTGCTTGGGGAATTTGAATCGAATAGTTCCTTGGTGGTTTGTAATGTAGAAAAAAAATTGTATCAACATTATATGTTATATATCATTGAATTGTATTATTCAAATTGAACTAAAGTGAGATTGATTAGGGAAATGTAATGTTGTTGAAGTAGAAACTGTGAATTTATATCTGAAAGCACGAGTCTATAACTCTGTATGTAAACATCATTTACTGTAATACAAAGTGACTTTTCTTGGTGTGTGGTTTTTTCTCCCGCAAGGGTTTTCCCACATAAATATAGTGTTCATTTTGTGATTGTGTTAAATTTTTCTACTTTGCTATTCTATCAATGTGCATCTTAATGAACTGTAACTTGAAATTGAATGACACATCTACATTTCTCTTCTAAGAATTGGCATTAGGAAGGAATTTTTGCACTCATCTTTTCTTACAAGTGGTATCAGAGCCTGGCCAATTGTGTTATCCTTATGGGTAGGACAGGTTTTTTGTGCTAATTCTGTAGTGGGAGTCTTGCAAAGAAAAATGGTTGTCTAGATTGCATATTGAGATGGTAAGCACATCAGAAAGAGTAGAAATTGAAAATATTAATGGTGGAAATTTTGTGAAGCTCAAAATGGAAGACCTATTGGTGGATAGAGATCTCTAGATTACTATGTATGGAACTAAACAATCATGCATGAAACAAGAAGATTGGGACCCCACTGATAGAAAATCCAAAGGGTTGATTAGACTATGTCTAGCAGACTTTGTTCTCCTGAACATACATGAGGAGAAGACTGCATCTTCATTATGGAAGAAACTTGGTCATATTTATCAAGGAAAATATTTGGTAAATAAGTTGTTCCTAAGAAAGAAGTTATACTCCTTGAAGATGGAGGAAGGTGCATCTATTGTAGACCATCTAAATTCATTTAACATGATTGTTGCTCAGTTAGCGTCTGTGAGTGTGAAGATTGATCATGAGGATCATTGTATGATTTTCTTGTGTTCCTTGCCTAACACATGGGACCATCTGGTGATGGATATTGTAAGTACAACAACCACTTTCAAATTGGAAGATGTGGTTGCTTCATTGTTTTCAAAAGAAATGTGAAGGAAATCTTCTAAGATTTCCAGAGAGGCCCTTGTTGTTTGAGGAAGATCAAAGGATAAAAGAAAGAAGGAAAAAAAGTCTAAATCCAAGTTTGAAGGGAGATCAAAGTCTCCAAGAAATAAGTCCAAGGTAAAATGCTATAATTGTGGGCAGACTGGACATATCTGAAAGGATTACAAAGAGGAGAAAAAAAGAACAAAAACAACTCTTTCCAGGATAATGATTCTTTTCATAGCGATACAGATGCCTTCATTGCTTCCTTAGCGACCCAGGCATCAGATGATGTCTGGATAATTGAATTGGGTGCATCTTTTCACATGACATCTTTGTTGGAAACACAAGGGAAAACAACTAAGAGGGGGGGTGAATCAGTTGTCTTGGAGATTTAAAACTTATTCAACTTATTAACCTTATTCTTAGACCTGATTATTAACCATGAAAGCATAAATCATCAACACATCATAAACACACATAACACCAAGATTTTTTATGTG
>VDFB02106218.1:0-18122 GCA_007258455.2 Sequoia sempervirens | reverse complement strand
CCGCCCCCGCTTTTCTCCCATAATTTCTCGCTCAATTTGGATTTTTTTTTCCAAACTGATTTCGACCCAGATCGTCATTTTCCTCCGCGAACAAAACCCATGTCTTCGATTTTTCAAAATTAAATTTTGATTTTTACCCTAACACTTCCGGAGGCCATAACTTTTGACTCGGGTGTCCGTTTGAGCTGAAATTTGACGGGTGGTTGCGTTTTGAGCTAACGAGTGGATTCTCAACTAGTTCTGTAAAAACTGGTTGGTCTCCGTTTTGACCTATTTTTGGGGCCTCAAAGTTTCATCTTGACCCCTAAAATCCCAATTTAGTGTTTCTTGAAAAATTATTTTTGCTCATAACTCAACATGCATATCTCGAATCTGGGATGTTAGTTGGCAATTCATCCTATCTCACCAATGGGTATTTCTTGGAAAAAATTCGGACTCTCAAGCATACGACCATGAAGTTTCCTAAAATGGCAAAATTTGACAATTTTTGACAATTGCCAAATTTGGAAAAATCTGCTTGTCAACACCTTACATCCCTTAAAGCCCCGGAGCTTGGTGTAGAATCCATTCAATCATCTCCTTCAATCATTCTGGTCTCCAATCCAATCCTAATCTGAGCTTTAATCTTATCCCAATCTGAGCTTAGCCAAACCCCTAATCTAGGCTTTCATCCATCTGCAACAAAGTCTTAAGGTCCCTCCCTCCATCTTCTTCAAATTTGTCCCATTCATCCATTCTAATCAATCTATTCACTCATTTCATGTAACTATTCATCTGCTTCCAACTTTCATCTATTATTTCAACACTTCATCGAACCTCCTATCATCTCCAACATTCATCAAACCTCTTTCTATCATTTCAAACTCTTATTCCATAATCTTGATCAATCATTTACTCATTCTGAGTACTCTTCCACTTGTTCCAAGCATCCGTCATCTATCCATTTGGTCACCTTTTCCTCATCCAAATCCTTATCCCTCTATCCAATCCACCCAAACAATCCTTTTTCCTCCCCCCATCCTCTCCCCTCATCCCCTCTCCTAATCCCTTGTCATTGGTATCTAGCTATAGGCTTTACCCCATGCAATCCAATGTCATCCATCTTATCATCATCACTTCTGCTTCTTCTGCACATCTTTTCTATCTCATCGTTCATCATTTCACCATTCATCTATATGGCATGTCATTTTCCCACTTCATCTTTGATGATTTGGATAACTATCCCATCCCTGAAGCTTTATATAGTCACTATCGTCCAACATCATCTATCTTATCACTTCATCATTCATCTATCTTTTCCCATCGTGTCGGTCCAATCATTTTATCCCCTTATCTAGGGTCATCTCATCCTCTTTCATCCATCATTTGTTGTCGGTCTTTAGTCGAACTACGAGGGCTCTGCGCTTTCACGTAGGCAAGGCTAATCTTTGATCGGCCCCCGAGCCCCTAGGTCTTTAGGTTTTGTCCGTCCCATGTCTTATCTCCCTTGTGTCGTGTCATCAAGCTGTGCCCTTATCTAGCCAGTTCTTCACAAATAAGATCCACTTGTATCATGACATCCAATCAAATTTTGAACATCCTGCGTCATAACGATCTTTTAGTTTCATATCCATCATCTTTGGTCTCAACAGGATGCATCCTTCCTAACAGACCTCATCAATCCCATCCATCTCCTTGATCCTATGGCAATGGACGTTTGAAATTGATTGCAATCTTTTTATGCTTTTGGATTTTGTTTATCATTTGAGCTCCCTATCATCACTTGTCAAGACCGCCATAATCCATCATATTATGGTGTGTTTTGATTGGTCAACATAGGGACATATCTCGATCTTTTTATGTCTATTTATGTCTTCTTGGTTGTCCCACGTAGTACCCACCAAGATCCCTGAGGTCTTGTGTTATGCTGGGGCATCCTTTTGTGCTTGTGGTTATCTCAATACCTGGCCCGACCAAGGTCTTTCTGACCTTGGGGTGTTGGGATAGCCTTCTTGTCTGTTATGTTTATTTGATGCATTCGACACAATTACACCTTGGTTCTTCATACCCTGGTGTCTTGTGTTTGATGCTATAGCAAAAACCAGTGCTCCAAAGATGATAAATTGCATTTAGAATCGCATCTCGTTCTCCATTGTATCATCTTGCATGTATCCCCCCATCCATCTATCATTCCTCCTTCATCCTTATCTCTATCCAATCTCCATCCATTCCACTTAGCCTGAATCACCTAATCATATCCTTGGTCTTGTCCCCAGTCTCGTTACTATCCTTGACCCCCCATCATCATCATCATCAGGAGGTATTCTTCCCTATCCCTTCGGTGTTGTTTTGGGATGTATCCTTCCCTCATCAACAACACTTTCATCATCATCATCGGGAGGTATTCTTCCCTATCCTTTAGTGGGGTTTTGGGATGTATCCTTCCCTCATCAATACCACTCAGTGGGATGTATCCTTCCCTATCCTCATGTTGTCTTGGGATCTTTAATTCCCTCATTGACAACCCTCCATCCATCATCAACCCATTTTGCCTTGTACCTTGACTGGGGCAACATCACCTTTTGTCCTCAAATCCATTTGTGCTTCATCCATCTCCATATCACTTACTCTCTTCCCCATCACCTTGCATCATCTTCCTCATCTCCCCTTGCATCACATCATCTATTTCGAGAGCACACACGTGTTCTCTTCAACCCGCATGTCCTCTCGAGGGGCATCCTTCATCCCTAATTTTCATCATTTTTCTTTTTCCTTCCTAGTCACTCCTTTGGATGTGGGGCATCTTTCAATCTAACCATCTTTTCTAGGTTCTATATTTTAATATTCTTTGAAATGATGCTACTTCGTAACACCATCTCAAAGAGGGGCAAAATGTAGACATCCAAATTTGGACACTTAATTTATCCAAATTTATCACTTTTCGTCTAAACATCCTCTTAGCCTAGTTAATTAAATAATATTACTATTATTTAATTAATATCTTTAATTCTGCTAAATCCTTAAGGTATTTAATTAATAATTAAATACCTTACCCTCCTTAATCCTCTTTTCATCAAATAAATTAAATAAATATTAAATTTATTTAATCTCTACATGTCATTTTCATCTAATCCTAATCCATCTCCTAATTTCTTCATTAAGGATGCACATGCCTAATCCTTGATTAGGATGTGTCACATCCTCAACTTTTGCAAGTTGGCTTTTAATCCTAATTAGCCCCTAATTATCCTAATTATAAATTAATTGCCTAATCATTCTCCAAGGAATTTTTAATTCCTTTTTATTTGTCCTAGATTCCCCTCCTTTATATGTGAATTTTTAATTCACATTCCATCCTTCCAAGGCTTCTAGAACCTTGGACTTGTCACAATCACCACATGTGACCCACCTTGGACTTGTCTCACAATCACCACATGTGACCCACCTTGGACTTGTCACAATCTCCACATGTGACCAAGTCCCACCTTTTTGGAGCCCACCTTTTACCCTCTAGATTCTTCCAATCATTGTGAATTTAAAATTCACTTTTATTCACCCAAGATTCTTCCCATCTCCCAATGTACTTGCAAGGTACTTGTACTTCCTCCACCTCATGTACCCTCTTGACAACTCATCTCCACCTCATATCCTCTTGTCCATTTCACCCTCCACATGTCAAGATGTGAGGGCTTGTGGGTTCTCAACCCACCATAGCCCTTCATCTTGGCCTTGTTGGAGCAATCTTGACCCTTGAATTCTCTAGAGAATTCAAATTCTCCTATAAATACCCCCTCCTCAAGGGCATTTACACAACACTTCTTCATTTGAGCAACCTCATGCTGCTAAATTTCCTTCTACACAACACTTCATTTTTGAGCACCCACATGCTGCCCCTTTGCATTTACAACACTTTGCACTCTCACAACTACATGCTGTCCAAGTCATTTTAGATCATTCAACCATCTTTTGTCCATCATTTTGCATATTGAAGCTTGCATTTTAATCACTCAATCTATCATCTAAGGAGCACACAACCAATCTAAGCAAGGGCCAGTCAAAGAAGTTTCAACAACAAGGGAGGTGAAAGTGTTTGTGTTTCATTTTATTTGCATTCCTTTTCGTTGTAACTCTCTTTTGGCTAATCTTGAGGTGTCCTTGGTGTTTTGTCTTTCATGTTTCTTAGTTAGATTCACACATTTAGAGTAGCATAAAATATCAAGGTATACACTTATGTTGCCTTATTATTATGTCTTCTAGACTTATGACTTGTGAAGCATAAACATTTGTGTGCAATGCAATCTATACGACATGCTTTGGTTTTATATTGTATGACTGTAAGTTGCATTTTTTTATTGGATCTTTATATGAATTGAGCTACTATGAATGTAAATTCTATTTTCTAGTTATTTAATACTTAAGGACTTTATGATTAGTTTTTTAAGTAAGGGCATTACAATTTGGCTTGTATTTTCATGTATAAGAAATTAAAATTTCCACAACATAATAGTACATCTAGAGTGCAACCTTTTACAACTTGATTACAATAATTTTGTAACATTTCAAGATGACTAAAACTGGCTCTAAATCATTTGTAAAAGTGATTGCCAATTTTACAATCTTTGCAATCTTTGATTCAATTAATATGTGAACAACAATGAAATTTCACAAATCACTTAAAATGCCAACATAAGTTTTAGAAAATAAAATCAAATGATGCTTGTTGACTTGGAGAGCATGAAAAATTTAAAAATTATTATTAGTCAAAATTGGGGACAATAGCTAGCTCTAACTAGGAACAAGGATTGAATGGATGCAAAAGTAATACTAGAATCTCAAGCTTAAATAGTGCTTTATCTACAGGCCATCGAACCAAGGTTCTAACTTAGCATGATAAGAAACAAGGAGATACCTTGACACAATAAAAATGTTGTAACAATGGTAAAAGGGAACATGCGAAGAAGAAATGTAAAAAAGAGAAAGAAACAATGAGATTTTTCCATAGTGAAAAGTCCTCTAATTCAGGTGATGGAGCTTTTCTTTCTTCATGTAATATTATATCTAAAAGAGATTGGTTGATTGATTCAAGATGCTCTTATCATATGGATCCTCATAAGGAATGAATTTCCACATATGAAGAATATGATGGAGGAAAAAATTACCTTGGGGATAATAGTGCATGTCCTATTTTCGGATGGATAAAGGTATAGTTGTGTTTTAGTGATGGGAGGTTAAAAACCCTCCCTAGTGTTTTACATATTCTTGGATTAGCTATAAAATTTAATTTCAATATCTAAGTTGAATGATTCATGTATGCATGCAACATTTGATAAGCATGGTTACAAATTGGTATGAGGGAATTGTTGGAAAATGTGTTAGTGTATTGTCATTGATGTCAACTTATGTTACTACCACATGCACTTATATTGTTCTTGTTAAAGAATTGTGATTGATGAGCTAATACAAACATTGGTCCATAGTTGTACCTTATATTTTGAAGTTTATGTTTGATGTCGAAGTGATTTGTTCAAAGTGTTATGAGTGATGTTCCTGATGACAGTCTTCACATGAGATATGAAAAGAATTGCATAAGTCTCCAAACTATCTAAGGCACAAAGATTGGCACCACAAGAGCTTTGTCTGATGGTCGACATCTCTTTGTAGATGAAGATATGGTCTTATGGTTTGAAGGGTATCTCTACATAGCTATGAGGTATGCATATTCTAAGTTTCTATGCATAAGTTTTACCACAGAGTGTTCCAATGTTAACAGAGTAAGCACATGTTAAGTTCCCGTGAATGATTGTGAAGGAAGAATTGAATATCTTCACACTTCACCACATCATATTATTTTACCTTGTGGTTTTGGATTTATACTTTTGAAGGTATTCTATTTTCTTTGTCCAAGTTTCACTTATTTTGGTGCACCACCAATGTTTTTGTAGATGATAGTGTGTTGTCTATATTTTGACAACTTGGTAGGTTGGACTATTGGTGTTCAAATGATTTGCATCAACAATTACTTGCAAAAATTTGTATAAAGAGGTTATGGGATGCATGGTGGAGTCTCTTTGTGTTCTCTGAATCATCCACAAGTTGGTATGTGATTGTCCCCTATTCATCTACATGCATGGAGTCATTCTTTTTGGGTATGAAGTGTTTGTGCCAAGAGAAAATTATCTGAAATGAAAAAAGGAACTTGCAAATAATTGTTGTTACAAGCCATATCAATATGTTGGAGTGATCCACACAATGTTTCTTGGTCTCTCTAGTACCTCCTTGGTATAGAGTTGATGTTTGACAGTTTACATGCTTGTGGAGCCAACTTGACAAGATGTGTTGCTTTCACCAAGTGTTTGGATAAGTGCACTGATTTTGGAAATGTGTTTTATGTAAATAGGTTTCAAACATCTTTTAGCTTGAACAACATGAGATTTCCTTCTACTACAAATTTTTTGAAGCCAACTTATTGTGACCAATGTATATCTCATATTGCATGTTTGTAGTCGACAAGGAGAAACCTTTTGAAGTTTGTGGAGGGTATAAATAGAAGATAAAAGCTTTTGAGAATTTGAGTGAGTGAGAATTACAAATGTTTTGAGTAGAAAATGTGTAAATAAGAATCTGTAGAATATCTTTTGATAATGAAATATGGCAAAGATCAATTCCGAGAGATCAACAATAAGTGTATGTGAATCTATGAAAAAGAATGTGCGAATGTAAATGAGAACATGTGCTGAAGACAGTGAGTCATAGGCAATAGAGCTTTTTGAAGTAGATGTATGCATGAATTTACCAAAGGCAGTGATCTAGAGGTAACAAAAGTATTGATATTCTAGTTGCATGTTGAGGTTGTAAACCTATCTTGTAAGTACATATTGAGCAGGGAGTAGTGAAATTCCTTTGGTTAAAGGCCATAAACATCCATTGTAAAATCTATTTTGTTTGTGAGGCTAGATTTAGACAGTAGATCCAAGAAACTTGCTCATCATGTTTTTTTCCTTGTATGGTTTTCCACGTAAATCTAGTGTTATGGTTATATGTGCATTTGTTTTCTTCTTCTTGTCATGATGTATTTAGTTAATTGTTGATGAATGGAAATAATTTGATTAATTACTAATTAATTCCCCCTCTTAGTACTTCTGTGTGTTCAATAAGAATTTGGTAATAGTGAGAGGGACAAGGATAACAACTCTATTTAGGCTAGATGTCACCACTATTTTTAACTCTACCAATGTAATTAAAAAAAATAAAAACATGCATGTTATGGCACTATAGATTGGGCCTCAATAGTGAGACTTATTTAAAATCCATCTTAAATATGAAGTTTTTAGATAAATTTTCTTATTTTGATGAGAATTTTGGTTCATGTGAACATTATGTGTTTGGTAAACAAAACAAAACATATTTTCCTTTAGGAAATAATAAAGCTAAGAGTAAATTAGAGATTAATCATTCAAATGTTTTTGGTCCTATGGATATTAAATCTATTAAAAAATCTAGATTTTGTGTGTCATTCATTGATGATTTTTCAAGATTTGCCTAGATTTATTATATGAGACATAAATATGAAGTTTTCACTAAGTTTTAAGTAATTTAAAGCTTTAGTTGAAAAGAAACCATATTGTAAGATAAAGGTTTTGAGATTGGACAATGGAGAGGAATGCTATTATAAGGAATTTGATGAGTTTTATAAACATGTAGGTATTGTTAGGAAAAAATACTATGTACAGTCCTCAACCAAATGGGATGGAAAAAAAGATGAATCAAACAATTATGGAAAGATCCAAAAGTATGTTAAGCAGTTCACAATTGGATAAATTCTTCCAGATAGAAGATATGAGTAAATTTTTTGCTACTTGTTAAATAGATCTCCTTGTAAGGCTCTTGATTTGAAACTTTATCAAGTGTGGACAAGTAAGAAACCTTATGTTTCACATTTAATGTTTTTTAGTTGTGAGGATTATGGTCATGTGCCTAAAGAAAAGTGATATAAGGTGGATCCAAAATCTAAAAGGTGATTTTAAATGGATATGATGAGAATTTTGAAGGTTATAAGCTTTGGAATCCATTAACCAAGAAAATTATCTATTCTAGAGATGTGATTTTCAAGGAACTTAGAATTATTTCTAACCCTTAACAACCAAAAGAAAAAGAAGAGGAAAGGAGCATTAACTTTCAGACTAAGTGGGAAGATGTCCCTTAGGAAGAAAAAATAGATGGATTTTAGGATCAGGAGTAAGAAGAAGAGAGTTTAGAAGAAAATTCTAAACAAACTGAAGAGGTTAGGAAATATAACCAAGAAGACGTTGAGAAAAATCAAGAATAAGAAGAGGCTCATAATCCTATTCTCAAGAGATCCACAAGACAATAGAATCTAGTTGACAATTAACCCAATAGATTTCCATTGTATATTTTATTTATTAAGTACTAATGATGAACTTAGATCCTATAGGGAAACTATCCTTGCAAATGACAATGAATCTTGGCAGCAATCCATGTTGGAGGAGATGATGGCATTAGACTTGGGTGAAACCTACAATATTATCATTTTACCAAAGGAACAAAGGTTATAGGATGTAAATGGATCTACATAGGATGTGAACAATACGCGAATGGGTGCTTTATGGCCTAGGTCATATAACACCACTCTTCTCCTATTATCATTCAAAATGTCATAGGATCACAAATTGGATTGACTATCAACCCCAAAGATGAGTGAATTCTCAACATGGAAGACCTAGGAGGGGGTTCTTTAAGCTTTGAGGGGTTCATCACCAAGAAAAATCTTGGAAAAGACAATTTAACATTCAACTCACAAAACCTAGTAATGCAAGCCAAATAATGAGTGCAAATGATGAAATAAAGCAACAACAATTTAGGATGTGTGTGACTGGGAAGTTTGAAAATGTGATGAGGATTTTAGAAATACAAAAATGTTGTCAAAATATGATAGGGAGGCCTAATATTCCCTTATTGTTGTCCTAGTACCACTATTGTTTTTTGGGGTAGATGCAAAATCTTTGAATGTCAGAACAAAATCTAAAAGAATCTCTGCAAAATACCACTTGGAGGACTAAGATGCTCTTGTTGCCAACTTAGTCCCTTCTTGAATTTATGAAATCTATGAGTGTGATCTTGAGGCTCAGTGTCTGCACTTCCTTCTTCTTGGATCTCAGGTTCTAAAACTTCCAGATCTATCTTGTAGGAAAGTTTCCATGAAGATAAAACTTTGCACTCCAAATGATTTTCAACCTAAATCTGCAAACACAAACATGCAAGAGAGGAAAAAATTGTTGATTGTTAGTAAATGGGGGTTTTCCTTGGTCAAACCCCTTGTTGGTAATTAAACCATGGAATGAAATAGAATTATGAAGGGAAATGATGAATGAGAAAAGTGCTATGTTGCAACTCACCAAACACTTGTTATGAAATTTGTAAACTTGTGTGAAGTGGCTAGCTTGAATGTTGATCTTGAATCAAAGGAATTCTTGATAGATCTTGACTTGAATCAAAACCCTACATCACAAATGTCAACTCAAAAACACACATGATGCAAGAATATCTTTGATATGATGCTTGAATCTTGATGATGGATCCAAATGCCTGATGCATTGCTCTTGAATGCTATTAGGAATGCTCTCACAAAAGCCTTATATTCCTGGATGATAAAATGAGTGAAAGAACCTTGTATTTATACTTATCCATGCTTAATATCCCGAAATTACACCACACCAAGCCGACACATGAATTCATTAATTAATGGAGGCTAAATCCCACCAAGATTTGAAATTAAATCCTGAAAAATAACCTAAGGGGGACTAAGATTCCCTAGGTGGCGTCTTAGTCCCGAGGCTCAAAAATCGGGGCACAGACTCCAAAAAGGTGCCCAATTAAGGTGCCTTTGAAAGGAGGGTCCCAAGACCTTTGGAGAAAAAAGACACCCTAAGTGGTGTCTTAGTCCTGATCCAAAAATTAGGGACATAAACCAAAATCATTAAATTATCATTTACCCTTTGATGATTGTCGAGATTAGCCATAAAAATATGTAATTTATTACGCTTGTAGATGCAAAATAGGATCAATTGAGACATAAATAAGGTTAAAAAAAGCAAGGTCATCCCAAACAAGTGTGAAAATGCAAGGGTATGCATTTTGCTACACTATATTTAGCCCCCACTTTAGTGAGAGGATGAACTTGCTTCAAAATCACACTAAATTAGCCAACCACACAATCAAGAGGGGTTCAAATGTATGAATGCCAGTAAGATAGGATGAAAATAATCAAGATGGTGGCCAAGCCCCTAGGATCAAGATCCTATGACAGACCAACATAAGCACAAAGGAACAAACTTGCAGATGATATATGAAGCCATAACCAGATCAAAAACATACACCATCAAAGATAGAAAAAGAAAAAGGGAAAAGAAAAATGTAATGGATCAAGCCTTGACTGGCCGTCCAATGCATTGTGGACTGGGTCTAGGTTGTTTGTCCAAAAAGGGTTTACAAGTGGAACACGTTGTCCACTATACAAATAAAACACACACTCACAAGGGCTAGTGAAGCTAGTTGTCCACTAAGTGAGCCCCAAGAGGTCCATATCAAAGTCATACCTCCATGAATTTAATAAGGACAAAGAGAAAATGCACGCTTACAAGGGCTAGTGAAGCTAGTTGTTCACTAGGTGATCCCCAAGGGACCATATCAAAGCCATACCTCCATGACTTTAATAAGGTACAAAAAGAAAAATGCAACAAGAAAGGGGGATGTTCGAAGGTATTTTTCTTAGTTCATGCAAGGTCTCATCTTAGGGAACATTGTGCTTAATGTCTCCAAGAGAGGGAAAATGCAAGGTCTCATCTTAGAAAACATTGTACTTAATGTTTCCAAGAGAGGCAAAATCAAAGAAATATCACGCTCTCAGAGGAAATCAAACCCAATGACACCACCAAGAAAGGAACACATCATAGGAAGAAAGAAAATCACACAAAAAAACATGAGTGCCGATGTATGACCCCACTTTAAAGCGGTTGCTAGCACCATTTCTATGAGCAATTGCTTTAAAGTAGAAGAAGACATGAGAGCTTACTTAGAAAGCCCTATGCCAAGTGATATGTTTCCAATAAGCTACATCATGCAATAGGATGGAAGGGTTTCTCCCAAAAATACAATGCTAAAGATAACTTAGTACGTCACATGGGAGCCAACTTAAGGCATGTCATCCTAATCCCAAGCTTTCTCTTACATATGCATGGAAGTCAATCAACTAGCCAAGAGAGGCAATGACAGGTGACGTACGAGGACAAGGCTACCTAACCCCTTTCCCCCACTTAGTGCAAGACAAGGATGAGCCGAAATAATTGATGAGATGAATGCTAGAGTGGAAATTAGTATCAATTAGAGGAATTAGGTGCCCCAACATAAGGAAGAGTACCAAACTCCTTAAGATGTTGGTTTTTACTACTCAAAGCCTTGCATTCATTAGTAGAATGACCATGAACTCTATGATATGCACAAAATGAACTCCTATAGTAGAGTTTCTTTCGTGTTCTTGGAGGGAGGGATATTAAACGATTTCAGAGGAGTCTCAACAAGATACTATCTCGATCAAAAGTAGAGGATGTTTTGTTATTTTATGACAAATATATCTCTTACTTAGTACAAGGTGTCATACCTACACAAGACTCTTTAGATTGTAAGATTTTGTACTCTCCTTTACAAGAGGGTGTAAATCTATCAAATTAAAATCATTAGTGTTTTGTGTGATGACATTAATGTTAAGAGAGGAATTTTTTGTTTCATTCAAAGGATAAAAATCAAGACCATTAGTGTCTATCAGTTCAGGATGCACTACTGTCAAAGTTGGATTAGAGGAATATTTTCTAAGAGTATTGATATTGAGCGAAGGCTTGTTTGATGGGTTGATTTATATCAAAGGATAATAACCAAGACCACGGGTTGTTTCTTATGTGTGAGGCTTTATAGGGACACAAATACCTTGTTCTCTAGCATCACATCATTTTCCACTGTATCCAAGTTGTTTCATAAGTTTGTAACATTTTCCATAAAGCTTTTTCATTTCTTTAAGATTTGGTGGTTGTTGATAGTCAGTATCGTTGAAGTTTGTTGTATAATTTCCTTTTTCTTCTAAAGTGGTTGAGGTGGATGCTTTTGAAGGGTCTTTTGAATTTTGTGTTGACATTACCACTTTTTATTTTCCCTTATTTGAATCTTTGTTTATGATCTTTTATTCTCCTGAATGTTGGTTCGAAGTCTAAGGAACCCCAATCATCTTCTAATAGCTTCGTAATTTCCTCAATATGTTTTTCTTTGTTCTTCTATTGCACGGGTTCTACTTGCTTAGTTGGTGTCAATTTTTTCAAAGTATTCTCTTTACCTTTCTCAATGTTCAAACAATTGTATGGTTCAGGATCATCTTCAATTGTATAAACTTTGTTGTTGTAGACATATTTCTAGATAGGATGAAGGGTAGAGGGCATAGCATGCATCTCATGAATCCATGGTCTACCTAAAAGAATATTGTATGAAAGATCATCAGGAATAACATGGATCAGGGTTGTTAATGTAACTTTTTCAACTTTAGTAGGTAATGTGATCATCCCAAGTGGTTGTTTTCCCACGTTATCAAAGCCACTAATAGTTAAAGAGGCAGGTTGGATTTTTGATTTATCAACACCAAGCTTATCCAAAATGTTTGCACTACACACATTTAAGGCTGAGCCATTGTCAACAAGGGTTAATTTTATGGACCTATGCTATTGTATTGAGCTATGATCATGAAAGCATCATTTTGTTTTTGCACTTCCAAAGGAGGGAGCTCATTTTGGCAGAAAATAATGTCAAATTTTATTCCTTGAATCGGGGCTGCTATGTCATTTGGTTGTGAATTAGAAGGGATAGGAACTTGTTGTAAGGAATTTTGAATCATGTTATGATAATGAGGGCGGCTTGAATAAGGTCCCATTATGATATTTTAGGAGTATTCTTTATTTGTTCAATAAGATCATACTCCTTTCCGTGAGGAGGACCTAGTAAGATAGGGTTGGGTAGGATAGGATTAGGCAATGGGAGGGATGTTGAAGGTGTTTGTCTTGGTTGTGGATTGTTTCTAGTGTTATATGCATGAGCAACAGTATTATAACTCAATTGTTGTGACACATTTTATTTTGAGTTTTTGGTTTTTGCGAGGGTGGATAAATGATAAGTTTAGGTTGAGGGGAGTACTTCAAGGGGTATCTAATGTGCATAAACTTAGAAGAATTATCCTTATTTTCATGATCTCTTAGTGAAGGGGAGTCTAATGTCACTTCCTCAACTTCATCTAAGGAATTACTATTTTCAATGTTCTCATTTTCTTCCATCGTGATATCTTCACTAGCAAGAGAGTTTTTAGGAGAACTACAAACCAGATGTTCTTGACATTCAAGGATTGGTTCTTCCAAAATGACTTCATCGCAAGTAGGGGAATGATCAATGGTTGAATTGTCTTGTTCCATAATTTTCTCATGACATTCATTGGTTGTGTTTTCTAACATTAAAGTATCTTCTTCACAACTAGAAGAGATACTAGGAGAATAACAAGTATGATTTTTATGATCATTTATGATTTCATTCCTTTGTTCTCTAATGTCTTCCAAAGTAGGGGAAGGATCATAAATAATGTTGTTTAGACCTTAAATATTTGAACATCTAACACCAACATATCCTCATCATTTACAATCTCATCTTCCACCAAATCATTCTCACAAATAATCTAGGGGAATGGAAATTAGGGAAGGTAATGTTTAGAAATGTGCCTATGATCTCATTCTCTTGTGCTTTAATATCTTCCCAAAGGGGAAAAGGAGAAGGAAACACAAGACTTTCATGATTCTCAATGATTATATGTTATTTCACCAAGATACCTTCATCACTAAAAGGAGAGGTATCAAGAGAAGAACAACTACGATTTTCATGAATGTTCATGCTTGTATTGTATTCTATCACATCATTCCCACAAATAGACTAGATAAGAGGGGGTGTAGGTTTAAAGAAAGCATCACTATTTTCACTCTCTTGTGCTAAGAGAGTCTCATAACTAGGGAATGCATTGAATAAATGACTAACATGCTTATTGACTAACTTTTTCTTTACAAAATTGGAAAAGATCGATACCAACATTTGTGAAAAGTAATCTATGCAAACTCAAAATGCGATGTAAAGGCCAAAAATGAAATGTATAGATGCAAATTTTAGATTTCAAACAAGGTAATGTACTGATTACACTATGCAATGAAATGTTCTGAATGGAAATTTGGAATGATGCACTGCATGAAATGAACCAGTTTACGCTAGATTTAGTAAAATGCATGAAACAAAAAGTCAACCCATTGAAACAGATAACCAATTACAACAAATAGAAGCAAAAAAAGGTAGATTTAAACCTTGAAAGCTGTAACTTCAAAGTCAATATGGACTAAGATGCCAATAAGGGCATCTTGGTCCTACTGATGAAATTTTGAGGTCCCAAAAATTGGAACAATAAGCAAACAACACAGACATGGTTTTGAGCCAAAAATCCACAGAGGGACTAAGATGCTAGTAAGAGCATTTTAGTCCCAATAGAGGTTTTTTGCAGAAAAATAGTAAAATCTGAGTTGATAATAGTTTTTGCAGGTTGCCCACTCAAGGACCTGATGTTTAGAAACATAAAATTGTGCAAATGGATGCAAGAAAAGGTGACTAATGACAATGAATTGAATGCAAAGTTGAATGCAATAACAATGTTCCTAAATGTAATTAGGATGATTAACAATGCACTTTTTTGTTTTTCAATGAGATAAGATGACGCAAGAAAGCAAAAATGCAACCTAGATGCACTTTCACTAATGCAAATGTGAGAAACCCTAGATGCACTTTCACTAATGCAAGATGCAATGCAAGAATGAATGCAACCTAGATCTAGGACCTTAATGAACTCCAAATCAAAAAAAAATGAATGTCCAAAATGTCAGGTTCACCAAAATGAACAATAAGGGAATGGGTGCTTTATGGCCTAGGTCAAATAACACGACTCTCCTATTATCATTCAAATATGTCATAGGATCCCAAATTGGATTGACTATCAACCCCAAAGATGAGTCAATTCTCAACAAGGAAGACCTAGGAGGGGGTTCTTTAAGCTTTGAGGGGTTCACCACCAAGCAAAAGCTTGGAAAAGACAATTTAACATTCAACTCACAAAACCTAGTAATGCAAGACAAATAATGAGTGCAAATGATGAAATTAAGCAAAAAGTTAGAATGTGTGTACCTGGGAAGTATGGAAATGTGATGAGGATTCTGGAAATGAAAAAATGATGTCAAAATATGCTAGGGAGGACTAAGACAACCTTACTGTTGTCTTAGTCCCGTTGATATTTTTCAAGGCAGATGCAGAATCTTTGGATGTCAGAACAGAATCCAAAAGAATCTTTGTAAAATTCCACTTGGAGGACTAAGACGCCCTTGTTGTTGACATAGTCCCATCTTGAATTTATGAAATCTATGAATGTGATCCTGAGGCTTAATGTCTACACTTCCTTCTTCTCGGATCTCAAGTTCTAAAACTTCTAAATCTATCCTGTAGGTGAGTCTCCGTGAAGATGACAACATTGCAATGCAACTTTGCAACTTTGCACTCCAAATGATCCTCAACCTAAATCTGCAAACACAAACATGCAAGAGAGGAAAAAAAATATTGATTGTTAGTGTTGATGGGTGTTTTTGCACTTCTCAACATAGGTAATGCATAGGTACAATACTTCTCTTGAAAGGAAATCTCCAACAAGAAGTTGCTGAAAATCACCCCAAGGTCTCTCGTGTGTAAGGTCATGACTTGCTTGGAATGTCTCAGTTGTTTTGATGTGATCTTGCTAGTAATCACAGGGCATACTTACGTAAGTTAAGCTAGATGAGAATTGGATCTTCTAATGGAGTTCTTGAGATGAGAAAGTTATTGCACAATTTCTATAGGTTTGAACAATAGTTTAAAACTCCTATTTCAACTTTGGATTTGGCTTTACAATGTGCAATGAACCTTGTTCAAAGTCACTATTAAAAAAAAGGAAAAAGGGTAGGGAAGAGAGAAAGTTCCTAGACCTGAAACTACTGATGAATAGTGATAATGGAGGACCCTACAGTGGACAACCTTCCCAAAACAAAGTTCCACTTAACCAAATCAAAATACAGTCTAATGAAACCTATGCAATCTTCTAAGGTCTGCAGATTTTCAACCTTTCATTCACCATAAAGCATGAAAAAGAGATAGAACTTAAGTGCAACATTCTTATAATGTTTAGACTAGCTTTACATTGCAGTTTATCAGCAATAAACAACAAAAAACATGAACAAGAAAGGGCATCAACACAATAAAATTCTTCAAAACCAATTAATAACATTAACTAAACTACTAAAGCAAGCTAAAACATACAGAACAACAAAGATAATCTACTCAAATTCACTAACTATGAGAAGAAGAATCATGTAACATAAAGTTAGAACTCAAGAATCCACCAAATCAATGAATTTCTATTAAAATTCCAGCAACATGTCTTTACAACAACTCAACTCTCTCTTGAAATTGAGAGGAGACCCCCTATTTATAGTGTCCAAAAAGAAAAATGAATGACCAAGATTTAATCTCATTGTGTGGCCAAGATTCACTACAAATTATGGTTTCACTTACCCCCAAATATATTTTAATTTAAAATTACATTTTGTCATTTAGTCTATTTTGTCCTCATGTGGAAACACTGTAGCTCTTTTATCTTCTAGCTTATTTCCTTTTGTTGTAGCTACTTGGTGAGGAACTCATCATCAATCACGAGATTTCCTTCATTCTTCTTTGTAGTGACATATTCCATAAACTTGCCAATCAATGCCTGGAGCTTGTTCCACTCCAATATGTATGATTGAAGCACCTAGAAGTTTAATTTCCTAGATTTTCTCGTAAGCTCATCCTAGTACCTGTCTTACTTTTGTGCATTCTTTATCACTTGTTCAGATTGGGCAAAGGCTCGTGTAGCAAAACCCATACAATCTGGTGTAAGTGCATTTGTGGTCCTGTTCTTCATCTTTTTAGGGAAGTATGGCTTTATTTTCTTTGGGTCTAGTTTGATGGTGGGCATATCAAAATATGTCATTAGCCTTAGATATTCTTCATAGGCCACCTTGATTTCCTTGACCTAATCAATATCTAGCTCCACCTCATGGAGCACTCGTTCCAACACTTATTTTCTATGGTCCAAGCCCAACTTCCATGTCTTCATGAGCCAGTGGTCACCTTCTACCAAAGCAAGCTCATTTTCCTAGGATCTCTAAGGTATCTTGAGGATAGCCTCAAGCTTGGGATACGTGATCTTGTATAACTCTGGGAAGTTGGTGCAAAATTTCCTTATTCCCTTGAGTATCTTTTGTACCTCCAAGAACTTGTTTGTTGTCCTGACAGCGCAACCTATGCCCACGTTTCCATTGCAGAGGACCTGCTGGAACCAATCCTTCGTGGCTTTTGTCCAATTCTTTCTTCTCTCCAACTTATCAATGTGGTCCTTGGACAAAAGTTGTGGTGGCGCTGATGATGTAGTAGGAAGTTCCTTGGTTGACTACCATTGATGAATGTAAGCTGTTAGATCTACCACCTGTGCTTTTAACTCCTTTTTGGAGGTCTTATCCTTATTCATTTTTTGTATGATGGTGGCGACATTCCCTGGAGATGGTCAATTTTCTGCTCTCTTGTTGTTGTCCCCAAATCAAGGGTAGAAATATTATAGCTGACCCCCTCTTCTCCGATAACTAGAGTGGCTATTTGTACTATTCTAGATCTCGATGCATGCATTTTTAGGTGAGACCTGACCTTTGGCTTCTTTTATTTCTTTGTACTTATTTGGGATCAAGCCAAGATGGCCTCCAGCCTTGCCTTTGGATCCCTAGGGAGTAGAGTCTTCTTTTCTTATTGTTTCTCTAGCCATTCAGGCATTTGAGACTCCTCTTTTGGTGATTATTGATCACCTTCTTCCTCGAGGGTGCATTGGATTTCCACTGCTTTGTTACCCGGAGCTTCCCACTATGTCCTTTCTTCTTCCTCCTTATCGAAATCCCAAATGA
>VDFB02106217.1:0-24321 GCA_007258455.2 Sequoia sempervirens | reverse complement strand
AAAGTCCATAACATTGACTATTTTATTGCATTGCAACCATTCACAATAAACAAAAGCCACAAATGAAACAATATAGCCTATGGTGGACATCAATAGGAAACAATGCCTTGTACAAAACAACATGACCTACATAACATTAACTATTTTATTCCATTGTAGCCATCACCATAGAATGCTAAAACTCACAGTTACAGTCCTATGCAAAACCATTGCTGCAAAAGCTAGACCATATACAACTTATGTGTATACATATACATATATATATATATGTATATATATATATATATATATGTATATATATTTATATGTATATATGTATATATGTATATATATGTATCTATATATGTATCTATATTTGTAGATATGTATATATATGTATGTGTATGTACATCGAAACCATCACCATATAATGCTAAAAGTAATAGTTATAGTCCCATGCAAAACCATTTGTGCAAAAGTCAGTCCATACACAACTTATATGTGTGTGTGTATGTATATATATGTATATGTGTATATGTGTATATATATATGTGTGGTTGTAACGAAATAAAATGGTTAACCTTATACAACTTATGTTAATTTGCATAAGGCCTTGTTGATTGTTGTTGTCTACCTTGACCTATATTGTTTTATTTTTGATAGGGTATTGTTGAAAAGGCTATATTGTTTCATGTTGTAATAAGGTGGTATTGAGAAAAGACTATTTTTGTATGGGTTTTTAACTTTGAAACCAATATCGTTTGATTTATGGTTTCCATTTAGTTGTTATGGTTGCAATTCAATGAAACAGAAACTATTATACAATCTATGTTGAATGTTGTTCCCTAGATTGTTAACCAATAGGCTGTTTGTGTGTACTTTGGTCAAAATTCCTATGAAACTTCCCAATTTTTGAGCTTTTTGACATTTGTGTAAAAGGTGGCAGATGGTTTTTTATTTTAAAAAACTTTGGTTGGAATTTTCATCAGCCTCCCAATTTTTTAGCCTTCTGGTGGTTGTGAAAAAGGTGGTGGGGGAAATTGTTAACTGCCTTGGGAATAGGGTGGCATATTCCTATCGTATGGATAGAGAAGGCCACTAAAATTAAATGATGGCTCGCACCAACATTAATTGTTGTATACTTTCCATGTACTAGAAATGGTTGTAATAGCACCTGCTATTTATTCATGTGTGGCTTCCATTTAGTGGTGATGGTTGCAACGTGGCCAAATAGTTAATCCTATGCAGCTTATGTTGTTTTCTATAAGGCATTTGTCAAGGTTTCTTGTCTAGCATTGGCTAGATTGTTTTATTTTTTATTACACAGTCCTAGGAAAAGTATTTGAATTCTCCCTTTAATAGCTTTAAAAAGGTTTTCATCACATGTATGTGGCAACCAGTGTTCTTTACTATGTTTAATATAAAGCCTATTGTTGTAAGAATTCCTTTTTTTTTTTTAGACTCAGGAATTGCAGCACTAATTCCCCATAACCGCAGCAGCACGTGGTAACTTTTTAACGTGATCAAGGCGCTGGCGCGAATATGCCTCCAAACACGGGATTGGGGAGACTAGAACTCATGACCAGCAGAGTCACAATGTATCATTTAGCTAACCAGCTAGGGGCCCCGCTCGTGAAGAATTCCTTTTTGAGAATGAAAGAAATAACAATTTTTTTTTTAAATAAATAACTATCTTCTCAAAACAATAAATATGAATGTTTTGTTTCCCTCTCTAAATAATGTTTTGTTTAATATATAATTCTTATTAAAATGAGTTATTGGCATGGTTCATATTAATTAGCATAACAAGGTGTTGATAGCCAAAAAGTTTCCCATCGAATCTCAAAATAAACACCTTAAGGGTCAATCAAGAGCACATACATACATACATATATATATATATATATATGTACACATTTAAACATCTATTTATATATAGAATGCTATATCTAAATAGATGTGTATAGCATATTTTTTCCTTGCTACGCAACTTCCTCCTTCAAAATTATGAAGAGAGTAAACATCCAAACTGAATTTTCCCTCATTTTCCTCAACGAGATGGCTATGAATTCAAATATTTTGTTTCATATAATATATTTCCTAGTCCATAGCAAGGAATTATTATAGCCAACAAAAGGTTTGAATTCATAGCCTTCTCAACTAGTCAATTGAGGGAAAATGTTGTGTGGATGTTTTCTCTCTTGAACAGTGGATGGTATCAACATTAATTGTTGTATGGTTTGCATGTGTTGGTGATGGTTGTAATAAAAACTATTTTTTATTCATTTGTGCCTCGTATTTTGTGGTTATGCTTACAATATAACCATATGAATGTTTTGTTTAATATACAATTCTTACTGAAATGAATTTGACCCATGGTTCATATGATCATTAATTGGAATAACAAGCTGTTGAGAGTCAAAGATTTCATCATGGAATTTCACAATAAAGACCTTAAGCTTCAATGAAGATGATCTTGGTAGTTTTGCTAATAATAATATGTGCATAGAATAAATTCAATTATTGGAACATAGAATAACTCACAGGTGCATATGTGCTTCTCTTGTTTTTTGATATGTTGCATTCCACTTTTGTTGACCTTGCATTAATAGTTTTTGAAGTAGTAAAACACTTTGTGCTATTTTCCATAGGGAATTGTTGATTTTTATTCTCTTGCCTTGAATAAATTATTTGATTTATTATTTCAATAATTCTTATTGAAATGAATTCCATTCATGGTTCATATGATTCTTAATTAGCATAACAAGGTGCTCAGAGTCAAAGATTTAGTTATGGAATCTCATAATAATGATGTTAAGGTTCAGTGAAGATGATCTTGGTAGTTTTACTTATAATAATATGTTGAGAATTCAACTATTGGAAAATAGAATGCCTCAAAGGTGCAACATTTAATATTTTTTAAAGTAATAGAACACTTTATGCTATTTTGCATAGGGTATTGTGTATTTTTCTTTAGTGGCCTTGAATAAATTATTTTATTTATGGTTTTTGTCTAGTACCAATGGTTGCAAAGTAATAAATCAGTTCATGTTATTCTTGGTAAGGCATTCTTAGCTATTTCCTACGTGTTTAATGATGGTTCTTATTTTTCTAGGCCTTAATAAGGATTTACTAGACTGGCAGTCTATATATTAAGTGTGAGATGAAACATGTGTCTTCCTTTTTTATTATACTTGATGTAGATGTTGATGCACATACAAATGTTGTTTGCGTCTAATTTTGCACATACACATAAAAAACAATCCAACATCATGCATTAGATGCATATCTTGGAATTTGTTGTTTGGAGAGATATACAAATGCTAGATATATATATATAACTGAAATTAGGTTCAAATCGTACACATTATGGTGCACAAAGCATAAAAAATTGTGAGTAACAAACCAATGGAAAAAAATAACCCGAGCTAGCTAGCAACAAGCAATAAAATCTACATTATGTTAACAATTTTATTCAATTGCAAATATACCTAGAAAATGGAAGCCATAGAAAGAAGCCCACAAAGAAAAACATAGTAACAAACACATGCAAATTGCTAGCTTTTCTTAAAAAAAATGGAAAAAAATTATCATAGGTGGCACGTCTCTTTTTCTTTTGCAACCATCATCCCATGCAAAAAACACAAAATAACCTCTAACCAGCTACACAAAAAGTGTCTATTATACAAATATATCCATAGGCTATATTCAAACAATAGAAAACTATCTGTGTCTAGTGTCAGCAACACACAAACCTGTAGATAGGAAATATAAAATCAAACAGAACAAAATGGGGCCTGCTCTTGACCCTATCATATTCGGTCGTTGAGCATGATGGGCTCTCACCAAACCCCTTGAGCAAGAACATACATTGTTCACCACTCTAATCAATGGTCAAATCAATCTTCCTTGTGACACTTACTATATAGTCTATCATTCTAACAACTCCTTTTTTGAGGATGAAAGAAATAATAGCTAAGAAGGTGTATTTAATACATGCAATACATATATATGTATTTTTTATTGTACTGTACAAAAGACATATGAGAGACACATGGTAAAACCCACAAAAAATACATGAATTCATAGTAACAAACCAACACAAAAAAAAAAACAATATTCCCTTCCACCCATCGTGACTACACAGAAATCGTAGACTAGAAAATATAGACTAAGCTACATAAGAAGAATCAATAGTTCCCTTTGGAAAATAACAAAAATAATTTTCAAAAGACTTGAGTAATAGTTTTTTTCAATATGTAGTGCTTCCCACACCTCTTCCCACTTACTCCAAATGCACCTATTACCTCTTGCTTTCTCTCCACTGACTTCTTTCTCCACTATCTTCAAAAAAATCAGAAAAGAATTATCACAACTGACACTTTTTTGTTGCTTTGCAACCATTTCCACATCCAAGAAAACAAAATATAACCTCCAACCACCTTGATAGAAATACTACAGCTTATGATAGCACTTGCACCTTTAGAGAATCTTGTGCTCCTTGCTCACAACTATCTTGAACAACAAGCTAAACCTAGCTCAGAATCATGCCCAACAATTCCTTATCAAAAATTGACACAATATACCCTTTTCTCCAACAGGAGCTTATCAGAAACAAAACAATATAGCCACAGGGAAATGTCCTATCAAAAATTATGTAAGCATTCACTATGTTCTTCAAAGCTTCAAAAGGAAGTTATTACTTATAGCCATTGCCACTACATGAAAACCATACAAAAATTAATAATGATGTCATTTCACTAGCCTTCTCCACTGCTATAGAAAATGACTTTAATTTAAAAATTTTAAAAATCAATTTGCCACCTTTTTCCCAGCCACGCTAAATAGAGGCTAGAAATGAAACAATATAGCCTAAGGTAGACAACAAGAGTAAAAAATGCATTATGCAAAACAACATGAACTACATAACATTAACTATTTTATTGCATTGCAACCATCACCACAAAATGAAAGCCATAAATAAAACAATATTGGTATCAACAGTCATCGAAATGGGGAAATCCATAGAACACTAAAAATCATAGTAACAAACCCATGCAAAACCAATGTACTTAAAGGAAATTGATGGGGGCATCTAGAGGTGTAAAGGGCAATCTTGCATCACCCAAAATAGTTAAATTTCAAATTTCTTAGTTTTTAGATCTTTTTACATTTTTGGATACCCTTTTTGTCATAATGATATTCCCAATTTATTTTTTTTATTTTCTGTTCTTGGGTTGAAAGATATTTCAGTTTTAGTTTCTAGATTTGCACCTAAAATCTTTGAGTTAGATTGAGGCACTTAGAGTTCCCGGATTGGCCCCAAAACATGCTAAAATTTTTCATAGCTAATTTCAATAGCGTTCTTGACTTTGGGATTTCAACGGTTCAAGCGGTTCCGCGAATGCGGAGTCCCGGATCAAAAATTATGGCCCCGGGAAGTTGGCGCACTTTCTAGAAGATACAATTACAAATGTTCTTTTGAAATTTGAACTTCAAGTTGTAATTTTTCGGCGCCAAACCGCCTAAACTCAAATTTGAATGTTGTTTTGGCTCCAAACTAATGAGGAGCTCTATTTATGGTGGGTTTCTAATTTTTGGGCAACTTTTTGGGGACAAGCTCGCATATTGCGAAAGGGTTATTCTGTAGCTTTCTGTAGCTTGCATGTGTTGCAGAACTTGGGGATTTGAGATCCTTTGCATGTAAGAAGCTCCATTCTCTAAATAATAAAATTATTCTCTTGTTTGTAGGTTATTTTCTATGTCTCGGGTTGCTTCCCTCATAGAAAAATTTGAACCATTAATCAAAACAATATTGGTTTAAATAAACACCATATAGTCTTTTCCAATAGAACCTTCACCAAAAAGGAAACAATATACCCTAAGCTAGAGAACAATAATCCACACTTCCTTACAAAAAAAAACACAACCTATCTAGTTCATTAACTATTTTATTTTTTTGCAACCATCACCACAAAAATATTGCTTCCAACAGTGACCCGCATGGAAAACTGATGTAGGAGCATCCATGGTCAAAGGGCTATCCTCATCAACCAAAAAAAGAAATTATTTAATTTTTAATTTCCCAAGGTTTGGTTTAATTATGAAATAGGTAAATAAATTGTAATGTTGAGGCCAAAACAATTTATTAATTAATTGGTCTTTATTTAAATATTGCACTTTTGGAGTGAGAGAAAGTGTAGGAGGTAGTTTTGGAGTTTGAAATTCAAAATTGGAAATTTTGGCTTGGGTTTTTTTGGAGACTTTATATTTCATTTAATGTATTATTTTTGAGATTCCAAAATCCTTAAAAAATAGAGATGGAGAGAGTGGACACCCAAGATAAGAAAAGCATATTTTTGCTTTAATGCATAAAAACTAGTGTTTTTTGGGAAAAATCAATTAATGACTTCAGTATTCAAATTAATGTGAATGAGTACTACTTGTTTGAGTATTTTATTGATTTTTATGAGACATTTACAACAAAAATTCATGGAATATGTTGCAGAAAAATTTTGTGCCATATTTGGAAGCATTTAATGATGATTTTTAAGCACAAACTGATGAATTTCAAAAAGACAATTGGAGGGACACGAAAGAGCAGATTTGGGATTTAAAAAAGGTTTTAATCTAGAAAAAAATGGATCTTTTAAGGTATTAAAAGAGAAGCAATCAATTGCAGTAATTTTGGAGAAATAACTTGTAGGTTTTTCCTGAGAGTTGCACAAGAATAGTGTAGGAAATCAACTTGTGAAGAGAAGAGGAATATGAGAAGAGGGATTTTGTAGGTGAAGTTTTGTGAGAGATGAGGGAAGGAAAAATCAGTTTGGTATGTATGTTTTTTCAGGTTTAGAAGTGAAGGCATAGCAACAAATGGATTTAAGAATCCATGATTGAGTTGTTGCATATTTTGTATTGAATTTTTCAAGTGTTTGATGATCTTGTTTCACAGTTTTTGGTAGAAGATTTGAAAGAATGAACTTGTTGTTGTCCTTAAATTATTTTTCTGTTGTACATTAGTTTTATATAAGTTTTGAGACTATTATTATTAGCCTACGAGGCTGCACCATTTGTATTGTCAATTTATAGAAGTTATTGTGATGTTTGTAGGAGATTATGAATGAACAATCAAGTGTTCATGTTGCAGATTTTTAAATCTGATTTGTTGCATTTGCAATACATTTTATCTTGTTGAGAATAGTTGTATGAAAATGGGGTATGTGTGTTTATCCTCCTACTTTAGTGGTATCAGAGTAGAATTTCCTAAGTCTATAACAAAGCACCGAACATGAGGCAGTTGTAGTAGGACAGGTGTGAGTGTGGGTTGAAGCCAACAGATCTTGAGAGTAAAGATTTTGTAAATAGATTGCCGAATGTGAGATAGTTTACATGTGAAGAACCTGATGGTTTTGAAAGGTTGTGTTGTAGAGGATTTAAGAAGCTTGGAAAATGGAAAAGAGATAGGGAATTATCATTAGATGGATTCTAAGGATTCCCAAACTAGAGGTAATAAAAAGGAGATTTAGAAAAAGAGAAATGATAAGGTTGCAACAAAAAATAAATGAATTGAGGGATGAGATTGAAAGGAGGAAACAAGAAGAGAGAAGAGTTGAAGATAATTTTTATCTTTCTAATGATGTTTTTACTGGAGGAAAGGAAGAAGAAGTAATAGAGTGTCATGCATGCAACACTGATGAAGAAGAAGAGCATGAGCACAAAGAGATTGATCAACCTGAAGAGGGATGTCTATTGGAAGATATGGAGGATGAGACTACAGTGATTGTAGTAGTAGAAGAGAGTTCCTTAAAGAACACCTATGAAGTTGAGAAGGATGATTTACTCATTCAAATTGAAAGAGAATGAGATCAAATTATTGCACGGGAAGAAAAAGTTACAGTAGTGGAAGATACAAAGGTAAAATCCATTTTCGTTAAATATTTTTATGAAGGTGAATGTGATTATAATGAAGTTGCAGCCAAAGAGTGTCCTTTGGAGGACATAGAAGAAAGTGAAGGGGATGATTTATTGATGTGAATGGCAGCAATTGAAAGAGAATGGGATGAGTTAATCTCAGGTGAGATGAAGTTTAAAGGTAAAAGTGAGGTAAAATCAGATTTTGACGTTTACTTTGATGACAATAATAATGTAGAGATAGAGTATTTTATTGCAGCAGTAGATCAATTTGATGAAGTTAAATTGGGGAAGTGTAAAGTGAAGGTAAATGAAATTTTTTCTAGTAAATCTTTGTTAGAGAATAGTGGACATGAAGATGCTTGATTTGTGACTATGATTCCTTGTTAGGAGGAATGGAAAATGAGTCTCTTGATAATTGTACTAATGATGTTTTGAGTAAAATAAATCAAATTGCAGTGATGTGTTTTACAGAAGGCATTGAAACAATAAAATTTCATGAAGAAGACATGGTGGAAAGAGTGGAAGAAATTAAACCAACAATAGAGGGTAGAGGAGTAAAGATGAAAGAGGATAATGTTGTGAAGTTGCAGAAGTTGGTGAACAAATAAATACTAGTGGAAAAAGAAGAGAGGTGGATCCAAGAAAAGTAAAGGTTCTATAAATATTTTTGAGTGTAGCTCATGAAATATTTCTTTTCTATCATGGTTGTCTGATGCAAGAGGCATCCATGGTCAAAGGGCTATCCTCATCAACCAAAAAAAGAAATTTCAATAGGTAAATAAATTGCAATGTTGAGGCCAAAACAATTTATTAATTAATTGGTATTTATTTAAATATTGCACTTTTGGAGTGAGAGAAAGTGTAGGAGGTAATTTTGGAGTTTGAACTTCAAAATTGGAAATTTTGGCTTGGGTTTTTTTGGAGACTTTATATTGCATTTAATATATTATTTTTGAGATTCCAAAATCCCTAAAAAATAGATATGGAGAGAGTGGACACCCAAGATAAGAAAAGCAGACTTTTGCTTTAATGCATAAAAGCTAGTGTTTTTGGGAAAAATCAGTTAATGACTTCAGCATTCAAATTAATGTGAATGATAACTACTTGGTTGAGGATTTTATTTATTTTTATGAGGAATTAAAAAAAAAAGTAATGGAATATGGTGCAAAAAAACTTTGTGCCATATTTGGAAGCATTTAATGATGATTTTTAAGCACAAACTGAGGAATTTCAAAAAGACAATTGGAGGGACATGAAAGAGAAGATTTGGGATTTCAAAAAGGTTTTAATCTAGAAAAAAAAGGATCCTTTGAGGTATTATAAGAGAGGCAATCAATGGCAGAAATTTTGTAGAAAGAACTTGTTGGTTCCTCCTAAGAGTTGCACAAGAAAAGTGTAGGAAATCAACTTGTGAAGAGAAGAGGAATATGAGAAGAGGGATTTTGTAGGTGAAGTTTTGTGAGAGTTGAGGGAAGGAGAAATAAGTTTGGTATGTATGTTTTTTCAGGTTTGGAAGTGAATTCATAGCAGAAAATGGATTCTAAGGTCTTTTATGCCATCCTACTTCTTAGTTTCCCTCGTTGAGCTGAGAAGTTCTTTCTTGCGAGTGATTGGTTGGGATTTTGGGCATTCGGCTTTGAATTGACTGATTTGGTGGTGTTTTCTTGCGCGTTCGTGCCCCTATTCTTCATGGACACCATTCTCTTCGCATTTGCTAATTTTGGGATCAATTGCCACTTTATAATGGTATGTGTTTGGTTGCCTTGCTTTGAATTAATGATTATGGGTAGTGCATTGATGTTATAATAGCTTCTAGGACTTGAATTCCTGAATATTTGGATGCTTCATGACTAGGGTTACGTAATGATTGATCAATCTATGATCCCTTAAGTAATTTTTGAGTTCATTGGCCTATTTGCATTTTAGTGAACTTACTTGGGAATCACAATGTCTTTTTCCCCCAGCATGGTGTTGGCATTTGAATTACCGTAGTCATAAGGCCACCTATGCTTTAATGGTGGACGCATGGGATTTTAGCCTAAGGCAATGTATTTTGTCTTGAGTATGCTCTTGAGTAGGCTTAGAACCCAAAGAAAACCTTCTGAGGGCCCATCCCTGATCTACTCTAATTTTGAAGGTTGGAAATTCATGGTCGATTTGGTGTCTAGGTAAAATCATGATTTAGCATCGCAATCTAGGATAATCCATCCCTTCTAAATTTTATTTACTGTGACCTTTCAAAGTCGATGAGATGTCACATCGGTCATCCTGTGTTTCACTGAAGACCTTTGTGGGTTTGTATTTGATCAAAGGACACTGTAATTTTTGCACTGAAAGCCTTTCTGTCGCCAAGACAAATCCTCCTTGCCAAGAGCTCATGGTGGGCTCCTTTTGTCTTACTGATTTTCCTTTCTATCATTGAGACCTTCTCTTTCGGTGAGACCTTTTGCCGAACATATCTTGCTCTCGTCGAGCGCCCTTGAAAGTCAAGGAGACTCTATCTAGTTGGAGAGACCTTTCGGTGAGCTCACTACTCTTGCTGAGACCTTCATTTTCAGAAAAACTCCTAACAGTTGCCAAGACTTCATAGTGAGGCCTTGTTTTCTTAGCGAGCTGAGATCTTTTTCGAGGAGACCACATATTGTCGGCCAAAGTTTATACCGATAGAACTCTACATCGGCGAAACATTACATAGTCGCTGGGACCTCTAGCCGAACTCAAAACGTTTCACCGAAAACCATCCTAAATCCATATGTTCACTGTGATAAGGTCTTTCTCACACCAAAGGTCTCTTGTGTTCTATAACTAGTCGGTGAGACCAAGAAAATTCGCTAAGACCTTACCCTGACTACCCGATAGTCACATCGAGATGTTTGTTACATCGACATTTGACAAGACTCTGTAAGTTCACTGAGACGTCATTTAGATAAACTTTAGTTTGGCTGGAGTTAATACTTAAACTCTTATGGTCGGTGAGACAAGGGGGATTTGCTGTGACTTTACCACGAAGAAGATCCCTCATTGACATGATTTCCTCATCCACGGTCAGCAAGACATTCCCCCCTAATCGTGACCTTATTCCAAATGAACTTTGTCTAGCCGAGAGGTATGCTTTTACACTAGTTGTTTCGGAACCTCGCCTTATCTATGGATTTCCGCCGAGTCTGAATTTCCCTGAAATTTGGTGTTTCCCTGATCTTTTGAAGTCCTTTCTCTAGCCCCTTCTTCGCGAAAATTCTCCTTGGATGGATTTTTCTAAACTCTGATGGAATGTAACGGAACATGAGATAATTGGATTTGTTTATGCTTTATGATGCATTCATTGATTATTTCATGTCACTTATTGATTGATTATGATTATTTTTGATAGTTAAGTAGGTGTTTCTTGGTTATTTCATTGGAATCCGATTGGTCAAGAATTTCCTGAAATTCCTCTCTGGCTCAAATTTTGCAGATGGCCGCGAAACCCAAAATTTGTATGATCATTTCATAAAAGATTTAATGGCACTTTGGTTGCAAGAGATGCATTCTTATGGTGTTTTGATGAATTAACCTTGTTTTCCTATGGTTTTTACTATGATTTTCATGTTTAGTGCACATTGAATCAAACAAAGCAGCGACTGGTTCCTCATTGTCTGATGCAAAGAGGATTAAGCTAGATGTTAAGAGCAAGGTCCCTGATAGAAAAATCACTTATCTCTTGTTAGAGGTGACTGACACTAATGTTGGCTTCTGGGACTATGAAGAGTTTAAAGAAAGAATGGTGGCTAAGGATGTTCCTTTGGTGGCTAGAAGAATGATGGAATCCAGTTTATCCCATGTTGCTGGTTTCTCTTCTACGGTGCAATGTTACGAGCTAGTCCTTGAGTGCGCCAAGCACTATGATCAAGATACACAGAGGATAATTGGTCCTCAAGGGAGAGTGGTTGTAAATCTCAACCCAGTCTCCATTACCCAAACCTTTGATATGCCAGACAAGTCTCATGTGGTGGGACTCACCATTGAGGTAGCTCAGGAATTCTACGATGACTAGACCATGAAGTCACAATAATTTATCAATTCTTGGATGGAGAAGCCCAAGTCTCACTACTCCAAATTTCCCAAGTAGCTGTACAAAGCAAAATTCAAGAAGGAATACTATGATGTCATCACCTTTCTTAGCAAGGTGCTTGGATTGAAGAGTGTTGGAACATTCAAGAATTGGATGTGCCGTGTGATTGTGAGGATGGAGTAGGAAAAGATTAATTACCATTGGGCAGGGGTCATTAGCTAGGTAATTCACAAGCAGTTGTCCAATGTGTTGTAGACAAAGACCTTCACAATGACCTCGTATTTGGTCTATGCAATTGCAATATTACATCCCTATAGAGGATTAAATACAAATGGAATTTTTAGGCAGGATATTATTTATGAAGTTTTCCCTCAATTGCACTTGGGAGGTTCAAACTATAGAAGGGAAAATGATGCGTTTACCATGCATATCACCAGAATGCTTTAGGAGGCAGAGCATATCAGGATTTTCGACTTGGCCAAAGAGCTCATCAAGAAATATGGAGCATGGTTTATTCAATTCCCAACCTTCTCCTACATTCGGCTTGATGGCTGCCAGAAATCCCCATACAGACTTCTAAGGTACCGTACTGATCACATTATATTGCTGGAAGTCACTAGGTAGATTTCTAACTTTGATGCCATTGTCAAGAAGGACAAGCATAAGACTGGATTAGGTGGAGACTTCCCCTTGAGGATTGGCACTAGAGAGGTTTTCCCTTCCATTGGTTCTACCCAGGCTTCAGAAGAAGAAATGAGTACTCTTGGTTTGTCTTTCCACTCCAAGAGGTCCAAATTTGATATTATAGGAGAGGCTCAAAGGAAGGCCACCAGAGAGTATAGCCATAAGGTGACTTTGGAGGAATACTGGGAAAATTGTGGTGATGAATATGAGGTTAGAAAGAAGAAATTCACTCAGCTTCTAGTGGATGTGGTCTGCTTGTATAATGTAAGGGCAGTGCCTGATTAATTGGAGGATGATGGGAACTTAATTCAGGATCATGCCTATGAGGCAGTGAAAGATAGGACAATTAGTGATATAGACTAGTTAGAGGTGGAGGAAATAGAACTAAAGCAACTGATGGATTGATTTCTCAAAGTTACCAAGATGTGGCTCAAGCATACAATATGGGAGTTGGAGAATAAAGGTGTGAAATGCACTTATCACCTGATGAGAGATCCAAATCCTCACTCCACCTCTGAGGAATTGGCCGAGCAGGATCCTAAGGGTAAAGGTAAGTTGGACTCCCCATCTGAGATAAAGAAAAAAGGTGTTTAGGGAGAAGAGGCCTAGGAAGCTAAAAATTAGAGAAGGCCAAAGGCCAAGAGAAGAACAAGGACTGAGAGGTCCGAACATAAGGGAGTTGAGGAACGAAATCCTGAGACTAATGATCCTATGCTGAAGAGAAGAAGAATTGTAAAAGTATCAGAGAAAGCAAGCTCCAAGGTGGTAGAGGAAGTTATTTCCCTACCAGTGGTGAATGTAGAAAGTTCAGAGGAGAAAGCAAAGGTATATACGAGGAGGTCCAATACTCCTTCTCCAAAGAAAGGTGTGCCTAAGACAAATTTTCCTCCTACCACTCTTCATGAAGGTCATCAGAATGACATCCCTCCCACTCATGAAGTTCAAAGTGAACATGGTGAAACTAAAGAAGTTGATGAACATCTAGACACTGAAGGGGAGGAATTCCATGAGGGGGAACTCTACAGTGCAGAGGCCAAAATTGAAAAAGAAATGCAATCTCCCTTGGTTGCATATGCAAAGTCACCAATCACAAATGAAGTAGTTGAATCTCCTCCAAGGGAGGAAGAAGTAGAAAAGGTCCTGTCACCAAAACATAAGGAAGAGCATTCTGGAAAGGAAGGCAAGATGGATGAAACATCTGACAAACTAAATTTAGAGGAGGAGATACCAAAGGATCAACAAAAGGAAATAGAACTGAGCCAAGTCCAATTAGAACCTGCTGTTCCAGAATGGCTTGACAAAGAGATAAAGAGAAAATAGGTTGTGGCAAAGGACACGCCACCGAATTGGGATGAGATCCTAGCTAAACTTGGGAAGGTTAAAGATAAGAAGAAGTAGAGTGATCTCAAAGATTGAAAGAGATAGAGCACATAACAAAATTGTTCATATCACCACCCCTGCTCTAGACAAAGATAGGCATGATGTGGCCGGGAAAGATTATAGTGTTCATACTTTCAATCTAGGGCCTACATCAGTTGAACAAGATATTGAAGACTATGAAGTCTCCAGCACAGTTATTGTGGATAGATTGAGAAAGGAAATGAAAACCAAGTAGGGGCTGAAGAGATAAAATAAGAATCTCATTAGGTGCTTGGAGGAATTAATAAAGCCACTACAGTCCATTAATCCTTCTTCCTCTGCTACAAATCCTCTACCTCAGGAGACCATAACTGAGCTAGAAAAGATGAAAGTGTTCACTGTTGCCACTGTGAATTGGTTGAAAGGGGTGCAAGTAAAAGGTGATGAAGCTATTATGGACATCTCGTCTACTGGGAAAGATCCTACAAGGATGATGGACTGGATGAAGCAGGTAATGGAACAAGATAAAGAAGACACCGAACTCCTGCTATAGAAAACCGAGACTATAATGGAGTACACCCAGGACAGATTGGTGAGTGACGAGATATTTCCTTCTTGCAGAGTTGCTGAACCATGGGAGTGGTATGAGGCATTGTAGATTAGGAAAAAGGTACTGAAGAATATTTTTAAACAAAGAAAGCAGATTGATGATACCCTAGCTGGTGTCTACAATGGATCCATTGCCTTCTTTGATATTATGACAGGAAGAAGGAAGATCGCACCCAAGTACTTGAGCCTAGAGCAGTTGAGGAAGTGGTGGCATGACATTTATGCACCACTTGATGATGGTTATGTTTCTGAGCACTAGTTGGATGATGTGGCCACCTACGTTGCAGTTATTGATAAGTACCTAACGTATAAGGTAGATTGGGATAATTCAGTCAAACGGTCAAGAGAAGCGATTGCATCCATTGAGAATCAGCTTAGGGTTTTACCTTATCCACCGGTAGCCAACTTGGATGGGGCATTCTTGAAAGTACTTAAAGAGCCATATCAAAACAGAGACAATAGGGAAGGGAGCTAATGATAGGCAACGTTGTGATTTGTGCTTCCCTATTATCTTCATGTGCATTAGTCCAAACTACATTGTGTATCCTAGGCCAACTTTGATGGAACATGCATTTAATGCTTATTTGACCGGCCATGGGTTTCTCTTGGCCAGGTTGTTATTCCATTAATGTTGTGAAGCTCTTGCTAAGCCGACAGGTTTTCTGGGGGGATTCTATATAATTGGCACTTCACCTCATTTGTAAAGGGTTAGAAATAGTTATAATTTGTAATTAGAATATAGATATTGATATAGAGCAGAGATAGTTAGAAGCATGTCAGCAAGTAGTTTCCCTCAAGCAAATATTGTAACAAAAAGCTAGAATTGTTACTACAGTGAACAATTTGAATACAAGAAATGACATTGTGATTTGGTGCCATACTTGTTTTCTTTTTTTTTGCATGGTTCTTGTTATTCTATCCTTAAAATTGCTTTGAGAAGGTTAATATTTAGATTAGCTTTGATTTAATAATTTTTATGATTTGATACTTGAATGTTGCAGCAATCCTTCAATCCATAATTTTCGCAACCAACTGATTATTAGTTTCTTTGCAAAGTTAGCCTGGACTCCATATTTCAATGTGCTTAGTTCGATTGTGAAGATTCATTCATTATAACTACAATAGGGTTGTTGAATGAATGTTCATCATTTGAAAATCCTAACACCTCAGAAGATTGCACTATTTTTTGTGAGATTGCAGATTTATCTGGATCAAGTGGAGATCAGTTTTGAGGGATTGGTCCATTTCAAGTGTTGGTTACTTTCATTGTTAATCTTAGGTTTAGTATTAAGTTTAGAAATCTCTTTGAAACTATTATCTTTTCTATTTCTTTGATTAGTGGGTTAGATCTAGGATTGAAGTATCATCAGATGGTTAGATCTGATAAAATTGATTTAGTATTTTTCTTGTAGTAAGGTCCCATTGTGATTACCATCATTTTCACATTTTGTTACTGAGTTTTTTATGAACTTTCAATACCTAACATTAGAGACCTTCGAGTTATCTCTTGAGGCTTGCTGATAAAGATTTACCTTTTAAGAGAGATAGGATACCATATTCTGTCTGGGTTGTTATTGTGCAAAAAAATGATCAATAGGAACTAGTGCTAGAAGGAGGGCCTGAATAAGCAAGCTAGATCAATTTTTGATTGCCATCTCTCCTGAGAGATTTAGAAGAAGAACAAGATCTACTCCTGGAGAGGAAGAATTTCAAGAATTACTAGACCCTGCTAGGTCAAGAAGGACCAACAGAAGAAGGGAATCATCATCATCATCCCATCCACCTCCCACATCTCCATCATCCCCATCTTCATTGGGTTCATCTGAGCCTGAGGCCATTCCCAGTCCACAACCTCAGCCAGTCATAAATCATCCATTACCACCCCCACCCCCACCAACGGCTTTCCTGGCAACCAACCCATCTCCATTGAATTTTAATGTTTACAATGTCATGCCAAAAAACCCTGAACACTTCTATTAAAAATTCCATATCAATGATCCAAATAGAACTGCTGAGGAACACATTAGGATCTTTCAGACTAGCCTTAAAGATAGAGGGATAAACCATGAGTATGTAGCATGTAGGTTATTTCCTTATTCACTAGGGGAAGATGCATTTTATTGGTACAACCATTTATCTGCTAGATCTATCCAACATTGGACTAAGTTAGAGGTTTCCTTTTTGCAGAAGTTTTTAATCCCCATTAGTTCTAATGATCTTTACCATTAGTTCACTAATGTGAAGAGAGAGGTGAATGAGCCCATAGGATCTTTCAACAATAGGTTTCATCATGCCTATACCTGATTAAAGACCCCTTATGTTGTTGATGAACCTACTGCCCTAGAAGTCTATTACGAGGGACTTGATAGTTTGATAGCTACCTTTATGAAATGGAATAATAACCCTGCTAAGAGTTTACTAGATGCATATGCAGAGGCTATAAAAGTTAGCACTAATCTAAGACATCTGTCTGGGTCTTTACCCTCATTGGGACCCATTTCTCACCTTGGACAAGTTCCAACTCTCAATCAAGATTTTGTGAACCACACTGCAATCATGAACCCAGTACCTTAGTTGCCTCTGGTCCCTTACCCAGGACCTCCTGGTGAACAAATTTCATCCACAATTAGTTATCCTCAACAAAAGGTGAATCAACCTCTACATATCCAACCTTAGGCTAGTTATCCTTCATACCTACAAAATTTTGAAGTCCTAAACTAGTCACTAAATGCCAATGCTACAGTAGGGTATTCTCAGAATAACATGAATCAACCTTCATACAGTAATCCTGACAAGGAAAGACTAGATGAATTGTCTGAACAAATAAAGAAACTAAATATGGAGGTAACCTACTTGAGGAATCACAATAGTCAATTGCAAGCTACTCAGAGAAACATGCAGTCCAATCAGAACAAAGAGAATCCACAGGGACAAAACTTTGATAGAGGACAATGTCAGGACTGAGGATACAATAATGATAGAGGATACAAAAATGACAAGGGATATAATAATGACAGAAGATAGAATTATGATAAAGGACAATTATCAAGTCAGAACTTTGATAGCGGACCAGGTGGTGGACAAGGATTCAAAAGAAGGCAGCAATCAAGATAGAATAGGACTTGGAACACAAGTCCGAACAATGGAGGAGTTCCCACCCCATTGAATCAACCAATTAGTCAACTTGTCAATCATTCTGCTAGTCAACCAATTAATCAAGAGAAGCCTCCTAGTGGTGTATATCTAGCTGAGGCTACTTTATCAAGGTGGTGTAGGCTCCACAAGACTAGTCAACATTCTAAGCTAGACTGTCAAGAGTTCCAAATAGCAGCCTCGATCTTTCAGTAGGAAGTGAAGAACAATGCGAGTGGTCAAGAAATTATACCCTCTATTCCTTATGACTCACCAGTGTTGGTATTAAACCATGCTCCTTTTTTGCAAAGTGAGGAGAATGTACCCGAAGAAGAATCTGACTAGTTGGAGGATGAGGCAGATTAGGTATGCAATGGGGATGAAATGACACAATTATTTGATGAGAATCCAGGGAATGATAATGGTCCTAGAGATGAAGAAGAAGCTTATATTGAAGAAGTGCAAACCTTCGAGAGACCTGTCAAGAAGTATGACTTGAGAGAGTTGCCACATAGGAACCCACAGGCTGGAGGCCCCTTTACTACTTCCATCCCACCAAATAATTTCAACACACCTCCAAACCCTAATGCTAGTAACAATCCCTCATTGCCCCCAGTTTTCAGGAAATATTTATCTCAAGGAGGACATGTTGATGTACCAAAAGGAAGAAATGTTGATGCAAGTAAAGAAAAGACAGTGGAATACCCAAGGGAGACCCCCACTGATTTAAATGAAGAAAAATTGGCCACATATGTTGCTAAAGAACTCTGAAAATTAAACGTAAATCTATCTGCATTTGAGTTATTAAGAGTTCCATCCATTAGGAATGTAGTCTTAGGTTCTTATGATGAAAATTCCATGTCACAAGATAAATCAGTTAGCAAGATTTTCCATAAAGTATCTAGTTCTCATCCAATAGGAGGGAAAAATTGAGCTCATGATTAAGTCCATATGCCCCCTGGAGACACTAGGAAGGAAAGGGACAAATCTCAAGTTGTTCAAGTAGACACTCCCTTAACTCTGTTTCAAGGGAAAATAGACACACCCCCATTCTTGATTTTTATCCGCGTATTTGGCAAGAATTTATATAATTGTTTGATGGATTCAAGTGCTTCAACCAATGGTATGCCCCTTGGTGTTTGTAGAGCTATGGGTATCACCCCTGCTAATTCTCAAAATAAAGTCACACAATTGGATAGGACTAAATTCAATGTTGTAGGAGAGTTAAACATGATTCATATGCAGATTGCTTCTGATCCTAGGATTCAACAAGTTATCAATATACAAGTGGCTGACATCCCTGATGCTTATGGCCTAATCCTGGGAAGGGACTTTACTATGGATTTGAATGGATATGTTTCAACTAATCACTCCCATATGTGGCTTCCTTGGAAAGGAGCACCAAATCATATTAGAATTGAACAAGAACCCAGAATGAAGTATATGATTATGGAATATCAGAAAACCTCTTCTAAAATTCTGGTATCAGAAGTATGGGTAACTATATGCTTTCCGCTCCCCTTGAAGAACTAGATTCGAAAAAGGTCCTCATGTTGCATACAATGTCTCATGGCCTCATGATAGATTCTAGTGATGTTGAAGCCCTAGTGGAACTAGTTAAAGACAATGGTGAACCAGCTAAAAGTAATGATGATACAGAAGATAATCAGTTGGCTTTGTTAGATAGATTTCAAGAGTTCATTCAAAAATGTATTGAAGATCGGATTCAGTTAGGAAGAAGAATGAACTTTGGAGAGTTACTTTTTCCCAATTGGTACAAGGTACATAATGCTTCACATTCATAATTGGATTGCTACTTATGCCAAGCTACAGTGGAACAAATACAGAAACATATCAATCCCACTCCTACAGTCAAAACTTATAACATGAATGTCCAAGAATATTCCAAAAGGGAAAGAGTAATTCCTTCGGAAGAGCTATCCAACGGTAACAGTGCAAGTAAAAAATAGGGAACTTTGTAGCTGCTAGTTGTTGGACTTTGAGATTTGATGGGTCCAAATCAAAGCAAGGAGCTGGAGCTGGTTTCGAGCTAATTAGTCCAAGAGGTAAGACATTTTTTTTTCTACTCATAGACTTCAATTCCATTGTATGAATAACGTAGCAAAATACGAAGCTTTGGTTCATGGATTGTTAATAGCCTTGAAGAAGAAGGTTAAGATCTTGCAAGTGTATGGAGATTCTAAGTTAGTAGTCAAGCAAGCTAGAAGACAATATTTTTGGCATGACAGAAGGATGACTAACTACAGACACAGACTATGGGACCTTATTGAAGGATTTGATGCCTTCAACATTCAACTGATTCCACGAAATAGAAATCAGAGAGCCAGTTCCTTGGCCCAGGCAGCCAGTACTCTACACCCTCTATCTTTTTCTAGGTTGAAGAAGTTTACCATAGAACTGACCCTAGTACCCTCAGTACCTAATAATGTCACCAATTTCCAGGTATTTGAAGATGACAAGCATATCTTAGATTTTATTACTATTACTAATTTTTTTGCTTCTCAAATCATTGACAAAATCAAACTTCAAGAAGCTGAGATGGACTTGGAAGGGGTAATTAACCTGAAGACCAACACAATTCTTAGGGGAATGGTGCAACTAGAGAGGATCTTTGATCTGGACAAGATCAGAGATCAAGAACAGGATACCAGGAAGGAGTCCATTAGTGGACAGTGTGACAAATATAATGTAGGATCTCAAGAGGATGTCAAAAATGTTCTTATTGGAAAAGTATGCACTCCAGAAGAAAGACAGGGAATCATTGTTGCATTACACAAATATCCAGATGTGATAGCCTAGAGTTATGAAGACTTGAAGACTTATGATACATCATTCATAACTCATACTATCCCTCTCAATCCAAGAGTGAAGCCTTTTAGACAGAGGCAGAGGCCTATTAATGCTCTACTGGAACCCATAATATAGAAGGAAGTACATAAACTATTGTCTACAAGGATAATATTCCCAGTTAAACACTCTACTTGGGTTGCAAACCTAGTTCCAGTATAGAAGAAAAATGGTGAAATTAGACTGTGTGTAGATTTCAGGAACCTAAACATATCATCAGAGAAAGATACTTATCCAATGCCCTCATTAGATGAAGTCCTCCAGATCATCAACAGATCTCAGATGATGTCCTTCTTGGATGGTTACTTAAGATACAACTAGGTCATGGTGCAGTACGAGGATAGACACAAGACTGCTTTCACCACTAAGTGGGGCACTTTTTCTTATAGAAGAATTCCTTTTGGCTTGATTAATGTTGGAGCAACATTCCAATGAGAAATGGACATAGCCTTTAAAGATATAATTGAGAAGTGCATAATCATGTACATGGATGATCTAATGGTATTTTCAAAGAAGAGAGGTGATCATATCTCATATTTGTGCAAAGTTTTTCAGAAATGCAGAGAGTTTGGCATATCACTCAATCCCAGGAAATGCATCTTTGGAGTTACAAAGGTAAGCTACTAGGGCATATTATCTCTGAAAAGGGGATTGCAATTGATCCAGAATGTATAGAGGCTATTCTCAAGATTCCACCACCTGCTAGTAAAAAAGAAATGAAGTCATTCTTTGGAAAAATCAACTTTGTTAGGAAGTTCATTACTGGGTTTGTAGAAATAGTTAAGCCATTGACTGCAATGTTGAAGTAGGAGGCCAAGGTGGAGTGGAATGCAGAAACTAAGGAAGCACTTGCTGAAATAAAGAAGGCTATTGCTGAAGCTCCAGTTTTAGTAAGTCCCAACTATGCTAAACTATTCTATATATATTCATTTGCTTTTGACCACTCCTATGCTGCTATATTAACTCATAAATCTAACCAAGGAAATGAACACCCCATAGCATTCATGAGCACACCATTGAAGGATGTAGAAATGAAATACCCAAGTGTGGAAAAGTAGGCCTATGCCTTATTTAGGGCTATGAAGAAATTTAGGCATTATATCCTTAGAAACAAAATCATTGCAATAGTTCCTGATCCTACAGTTAAGTTGTTATTAATGTAGAATGAGTTGGGGGAATGTAGAGCCAAGTGGGTGACTATGTTACAAGAGTATGATATGGAGATTCAGCCCATGAAGCTAGTAAGAGGGTAGGGGCTCACAAAGATAATGGCAGAGACAAGCCCTGATCTTACAGCTTAGGCTTATACTTTAGAAGGTGTTTATATTGGCGAGTGGTATGATGATGTTGTTCATTATCTCCTAGCTCAGAGGTTCCTTGATCATGTTGATCCAGTACAAAGAAGGTCATTGCGCTTAAAGAGTGATAGTTTCATGTTAAAAGGGGTTGTCCTATACAAGAGAAATCACAAAGGTGTGTACTTAAGGTGCCTGGGAAGAGAAGAATCTGAAAGAGTGATGTCAAAATTTCATGATAGATATGGTACATGCCATGGATCAACGCCTTCTATAGAAAAATAGATTCTTAGAGCTAGTTACTATTGGCCTACACTGTTCAAGGAAACCCACAACCATGTCAGGACATGCCATGTGTGCCAGACTACAACAGCTAGGGAGAAGTATGCCACACTCTTGCTCTAGCTAGTTTTTGAGGTAAAACCATTTGCACAATGTGGGATGGACTTCATTAGCCCCATCAATCCACCCTCCTCCGCTGGTCATAGGTATATTCTTACCATTACTAATTATTTTACATGATGGATAGAAGCTCTCGCATGCAAGCAATGTACTTCTGAGGTAGTGATTAACTTCCTTGAATCTGGTATTCTTAATCGTTTTGGATGTCCTATGTCTTTGGTTTGTAATAATGGTCCTACGTTTTCTTCGTTAAAGTTTTCTAACTGGGCTTTTGATCACAAGATTATAATTAAATTTGCATCCAATTACTATGTGCAGGCTAATGGGTTGGCTGAGTCATCCAACAAAAATCTTCTAACTGTCATCCACAAATTATTAGAAAGGAATCTGAAGGATTGGCATACCCAACTTAGATTTTCTCTTTGGACAGATCACACCAGACATAAAGCTTCTGTAGGGATATCACCTTACCACCTGGTTTATGGTTTAGAATCTGTGTTTCCCATACAATTAAAGATCCCCACCTTGCAGTTCATTAATGAATATTATGATGAGGGAGATAGATGTGTGGCAAGACTTTCCAAACTATTGCACCTTGAAGAAAAGAGGGATGAAGCCTTGGAGAACTTTGTTAAACATCAAGGGGTTGTCAAGAGATGGTTTGATAAGAGAGCCAAGGTTAAATCTTTTAATATTTCTGAGTTGGTTCTTTCCTGGGATAAAGCCCACAACCATAAGGGGGAGCATGGAAAGTTCAAAAAACTTTGGCTCAATCCTTACTAGATTGCAGAAATCCTAGGAGATAATGCTTTTCGTTAGAAAACTCTCGCTGGAGAGGATATCCCACTACCTGTCAATGGGCAGTATTTGAAGCATTATTTCCAGTCTTGATTTTTTTTCAGCTCTGGTCTTGTACATAGTAAGATTAGGGTTTTCCTTTCTTCTTTGCTTTTGTTTGTTTTGGTTAGTGTAGGTTTTCTTTTGGTTTTTTTTTTTTTGCTCTACTCTTGCTTTGGGGGTTTCTCTGTTTTCACCTAGATGTGTTGCACCTACAAGGAAAATATATCTTCTCTGGAATTGTTCTAAGTATTTCCTTGGTGAAATTTGGTCTTACATCTTGAAAGGGTGGTTGAAGTCTTTATTATTGCCAATAGTCTTAATGTCAGATTTATAGAAGATTGATCATCAAATTTTATCCAAATTTGAAGTACTCTAAAAATATTATATCCATCATATATCATAAGAATCTTAATGTCACTATAGGAATCCTTGTGAAGTCTTGTCAAGTGAAAAATCCCATTTCTGCTTTAGCACCACTATGGTTCTCAGCCCTGAGTGTGAGCTTCATTTTTCACAAGTCGAAACGAAAGAGACATATAAAGAATAGCAAAAGAAAGGAAAGAAAAGTGAAATATTGAATATAAAAAGAATAAATTCAACTTATCAAGGGTACCTGAATATCTCTACTAGGGCTATGGATGCTTGGTTGGTAGTAGAGCTATGTCTAGGAGTCACAGCAATAACCTCATCAGGCTTATGGACGCTTGACTGGTAGCGAGGCCCTATCTAGGTTGCTTTTGAAGTTAGAATCTTTAAGTAGCCTAACTTAACTAAACTTGGTTTCTGTAGTAACTTAAAGGGGGAAATGAACTCATGTGCACACATTTGGATTTTTTAGTTTATGGAAGGTTTGATCTATCCTTTAGTTTTGATTCTTAAATCTTTGCATTCTAACTTGTTTGTTTGATGGTGAGAATAAAACCAGAGATTCTGGGTTCTTGATTCCTGTTTGTTATCAAATGCTCTGGGGCATTTCCCCAGTAGAAGTCACCATTTGTTGTGCAGTTTCTGCACATACGCCCTATTGCAAATAGGGACCCTCTTTCGCTTGGGTTTTGGTTTCTTCACCATTTCTTTATTGAGGTTTTGTCTTATTTAGGCATGTGATTTAAACTTTATTTTGATTTCCTAAGTGCTTCCCCAGGTTATTCATTGAAAATCCTAAGTTATAGATGAATTTCGGGCTTT
>VDFB02106215.1:0-18004 GCA_007258455.2 Sequoia sempervirens | reverse complement strand
AAAATGTTTTCTTGGGAAGCATCACATCGCAAAGGCTTGAAAAGGTTTTTATTATTAGGACTTCTAGCTTTACTGTGCCAAATTTATGCTTAGTCCTTGGGGAAAGATATGTTGCATCTAACCGCTAGTTTTGTTTTTATTCCAACATAGCTTCACATTTTGTAGCTTCACTCCTAGACATTGGGTTACCTATTGAAGATGTACATAGCACTACAAACTTAATAGTTAAACTAGAATTCTTGGAGAATTTGGACACCATTCTTTTATAGCACACCTAACCATTGTGATTCCCTCCATGGATGATATTCCTCAATTCCATAATCATGGGGAAGTGGTTACACTTCAGCCTTTTCTTACTAATCTCCATATCCAATATTTTGAATATCACTGGGAACTTTCATACATAGGGTATTTATCCTTGATAGAAGAGGCATCCCAGATTGACTAATTAACTACTATTGCCTACACCTTTAATCACCTTTATCTTGAATCCTATTTTTTTGTTTTGGTTTTTGACAATGATTTTGATATTAGATGTATATATGTGACATACACACACACACACACACACACACATATATATATTTGTGGTTATTTCTCTTAAAAGCAAGTTTCACTGTTTATGGTTTTATTCTTTCACTTTAGTTTAGCAAATTGTTTCAATTTCACTCTCATGTTTAAGATATATTTAAGCATAATTTGTTAATATAGAAGTCGAGCAAGGAAAAGAAATAAAATAAAATAAAAAGAAAAGAAGCAAAACTCCTAAAAAAGCTAAGCTAAGCTAACACTATGCTAGCCCTAACTACCCTAACTCTAAAATAACAACAAACTAACTCTAACTAAGCAATTTATTTCAATTTCTACACCTATTTCTTTTACAGTTTTATTATGAATTACAATAGGCTTATCTTTAAATTACCTTATCAACATTTTCAATATCCTACTATAATAATGAAAAATATTAAGTATTGTGTATTTTAACATCATAAATTTGAAGGTGTACTTACCCAAAATATGGCTTAAATGTATGTAAATGATCTTAGTAGACACTAGTTGCACACATGTTGTTTGGTGTGGCAATACTGTACCTTTTTCCATCCCTGGACCATTTCCATGAACTACTAGATTCATTTTTTATTTCCTTCTCTTCTGAAAACCCTCATATCTCTAGCCCTATCTCTATTTTGCATTATTTTAGACCAAGATATATCTATATTTATATCATTATCAGAAAGAGAAAAAGTAAAAACTTGATATTCTGTATCTTTTATAAAATCAGGAAAATGTCTTTTTGTATTCAATGTATTTTCAACTTGAAGCACAATACACACATCTTCAACATGATTTTAATGCTTTATCTCTGTATTTGTATTTTCCACATATACATGGAATGATGATCCATCTACATCTTTTTCTCGTTTATGATGAAATATCTCTGAATCTCGATATTCTCACTTATTAACATGCAAGACATTAGCATTTTCTTTAAAATAATCACAATTTTCTAACTGTTTTAGTTAAATAGTTAATTTTTTAATATTTCCAACTCCACTAGGGTTAAATGTTTCTCACATGGACAATCCTTTTCTTTTTACAGTTAAAACTTCTTTTGTTAGCGAAATTGCTCCACTTATGGCTAGACTTACCCTAGTTAAAAAAAATTCACACTCAATTTCATCATGATTAGTTGTCTCATGAATTCTACACTTAGTGACTCTTCCAAAGGTAAAAAAACTTAAAGGATGCAATTTTTGGTTAAAGATTTCCCAAATTTTTCCAATTTCCATCATGAAAACTAACTTCTGCCAATTTTTTGTTTTTACAAGATTTTGCCAAATTAGGAAGGGTATTTCAAAACACAAATTCACTTCTGAAAAGTAAAATCTCAAAATATCAAAGAAATTAAAAAAGAATATTATATGTGTATCCATGCATGACCACCAGAATGAAAAATGTTTCCCGTCTTCTAGCGCAAGTTCCTGTTGACAATGATTTTACTCGCAATAAACAGCTTGTATATAATCTCCACAAACAAGACCATGAATAGCCTACCTTTCTTGAAAGATATGAAACAAAGCAAACCTAAGAAATAATTCTGCATTCATAGAACAAATATTAACTTTTGTTTAATCCCAAGTCTCCATAAATCATGTCATGATTCCACTAAACATAGCTCTCAGGTAATGATGTGATAATTTTATTGTTATTTTTCTTTGCAGATACATTTGAACATACACATACACATACACATTTATTATACTATTTCTTTAAACATTTCAAAATCATCTTTCCAACTTAAAAAATTATTCTCCATGGATGCCCCAAAGAATTAATCAAAATAGAGAAAACCACTTTATACTCCACCAAGTTGCTTCACAAATATGTATAAAAGGATGCAAGCTTTTAAAGAGGGGGTTTCATTTATGGACATCAAATAGGTTATGTATTCACCCTTAAATAGAACAACACATAGTCTTGTTCAACCAAACTTACAAAACCAGCTATAAAAGATACTTAGATAGGTAGCTATCCATAAAGCTTTGATATCAATTAATGTCTATGTGCATACAAGTTTTACACTGGAACGGTTCAAAAATAAGAAAAATAAAACTTAAAAGAATTTTTTGCTCCTCCGACATCCACAAATTATGAACTTAAAATAAAATTAAACACCCTCTAGCCTTTTACAGAACACAAGGCTTAGATACGATAAGACATCTACATGAGAGTAAATCTAAGGGACCAATCTCATCAAGACACGTGTAATATTGTGACCAATAGGACAATAGCAATTGCAGTCAATGGAAGTCAACTCCAATTACTCATTTAAGCTCTTTGGGTTCCTCTTTTATCTAGAATCTTTGCCAGGAAAATAAATTGAATCATGATAATATGTAGGGGCTTCCCATACATTCAAAATGATAAGGTAGAATTTTTTCCCCCTAGATTTTGCTTGGCTCTAGTTCAGTCACTCTTGGGAATGGGCTCTCCCAAAAATTAACATTTGTTCCCACCAAAAGTGGAATACTAGCATCTTCGATACTTCGGTGGAATCAAAGCCATCTACATTATCACATCCCAAAGTGATAAAACCAAAATAAATTTTATTCCAACCATGACTCAAATTTTCGTGATCATCCATACTCGAGCTTTGCATCACAATCGATATCTCCAACAATCACAAAATTACAAATATTAAATACCTTTTTAAACAAAAATGTTACCATATAAATAATACCATCATTCAAATATTAACATAAGAAATAAAAAAGTATTCACTCTCAAAGACATATGACAAATCCTTGCATGTATACCAGATCATCGGGACCATTGTACAAAATTAAAAAAAAATAACATTTTATTTCATGTTTCAACCCGGTACCCGATAACCAATTTCAGCTTTACCCACTTAATTTTTTGGACCTCGGTTATATCAAAACTCCAATTTACTGTACTCCAACTTACCGAAACCATTAATTTTAACTTTACATTGCCCTTTTTCCTTTTTTGTGTTTCAGGTACCTGATATCTAGTGTACAAAACACTCACTATATGAAGTTCTTTCCTTTAAGCTAAAGATTTCTTGTTTTTCTTTCCACTTTTGGTGATCATCAAATCTATTAGCTTGTACCATATAATTCATATGTTCATTTGGGTCCCCAAGTCTTTTTAGTCTTGGGGCATGTTGTGAAACCACACAACAACAAGAAGAAAATAAAGACTAGTAAGGTGACTCTAGGTGTTAGAATTGAATAAAGAACCCTTGGAACTAGAAGAAAAGTTCCCATAAAACCATCTGATAGGAAAAAAGATGGAGAGAGAGGTAAAGATAAATTGAAAGTAAAACCTAAAAGTGCATCTTGCTCTATAGCTAAACCAAGAATAAGAGTAATTATCAATGAAGGAATTGGAGCAACATAGAATGTTGGTGCACAAACTAGGTCTGCATCTCAAAGGGTTGCAACACTATTTACCTCTCCCCCTTCTGTTAATATGGCTAGCATGAAGCAAACATTGGGAGGAACTCCTGTGGATTTAGATGGACAAACGAGGTGCTATGTAGGAGAAAGTGAAAGAAAAGAAGTCCAAAGACAAACCCATGGCACACACGATGATAGAAGAAATTTAGGATACAAGCTCTAATGCTATAAATGTTGAAGAAGAAGAGTTTATTCAAGGGATGCTCACCTTAGAGGCAGGAAATCCTAGTGTACTTGAAATGGAAACAAGGGAGATTGTAGAGTAGGATCATATGGATGAAAGAATTGTTGAAGATACTCTTGATTCCCATCTTTCACTTGGGAATATGCAATATGTTAATGAACACTCATAGGTCTTTGAAGAGTCAGAGATAGGAGATGCTGAAACTAAAATTGAAATTGAAATTCCAAAAGAGGAAGCTACACAGTTTACAGAAGATGGAATTGAAAATAGAGAGAATCTTGGTGTAGTAGAAAATGAAGAAGATAATGTTTGGAGAGATGAAATAGAAAAAATAGATAGATAGGAAAATGTAATTCTCCATCTATAAGAGGTAGTATCAAATCCTACCAATCCTGAGTCTATTCCAAACATCGCGGAAGAAATCCCCATTTCAAAAAATGTGGCAAGTCGAAGAGAAGAAGCTCCTGAAAAAAGTAGTAAACAAGAACAATGCAATGTCATAAAGGTACAACAAGATGATGATACACCTTATTGGTTAATCAGGGAATTAGCTTCTCCAATGGAAGTGGAAGTATTACCTTTGAATCTTAATAATTTTATACAAGAAGTAGATACTCCTAAACCTAGGCACAAAGCAAAGACAAAACATGTGATATAGAGAAATGAAGATGTCAAAAAAACTATTTAGATAGCCACTCCAACAATTGATAAGGACAGACATGAAATAACACCTAAGGAGTATAATATCACAAGTATTAATCTTGGACACTCATCTTGGCAGCAAGAGTTAGAAGAAATAAAAGTAAATTTAAATGCTACTATTGCTAGAGTACAAAAATATAGACAGAGGAAAAGAGAATTGAAAGAACAAATTCCTACCTTAGAACTCTTCATTATGTAATTAACTTTATCTAGTTGAGAACAAGTTGAACTATCGAAACATCCAGTGTTGATGTCGCAAGAACAAGTACATGCAATTGTTGTTGTTTGTGATAAGATGAACATGTTTGAAGAATGGATTGAATACTCAGTAAAGTAGGGAGAATAATTTATTACAAATGCAATAACAAAGTATAAGGAAGCATGCCATTGCTTAGAGAAATTGAAAATATTTGAAGATGAATGTAAATTTCGCCAGGAGAAGGTCATCGATGAAAGGAAAAACATTGAAATTCTCATGCAGTCAAACATCCAAGAGTTAATATAGAGTAATGTAATGTCAGGACATGCAATTTGATTGCCAGGAAAATGGAAGAAACAATTGAAATGGGAAGGTGACATGTTAATACAATATATTGAGGGATTTGAAAGAGTCACCGTACAGTGCAGAAAACTGATAAGTGGAAATCAAGAATTTATTAAAATACTAGCACGTCAAGGGTTTGATCCTCAAACACTAGCAGAGGAAGGAAAAGAAGCTAAAGCCTTAAAAGAATGGATAGAAAGGATAAATAGATATCCTACTCAATTGTTGGCATGAGAGGTCACTGGCTAGATAATACACACTTGCATAAATGTTATATCGAAGTATGACATAAACAAAGCACAAAAAAATGGCATCATAATTTGAGTAACTAAGGAATATATTAGGCTTGAGCTCACTTGGCAAGGTGACAAAAATATGAAAGAATGAATGTAATATTTTCTTAGATGCTCAAGCTTTATGACATCCTAGACCAATTGGAGGAATATGATGGTCAGGTGTTGAATCAATTTTACAATGATGACAGGGTATATGATGAACCCATTCTAGACCCAGGTGTTGATGATGAAGATATGACATTAATTGATGAGTTCACCAAAGTAGTTTAAAGGTATACTTAACACTAGATTAATGATTTTTGCAAAGGTTTGAAAGATAGTGGAATTGAGCTTATCTTCTTAGAAGATAAAAGAAGGAAAAGTGATGAAACTGATTTTGAAAGTGGAGAGCCTACCAAGAAGAAAAGAAAGACTAGTAAGGTGACTCTAGGTGTTAGAATTGAGGAAAGAACCCATATAACTACAAGAAAACAAGTTCCCACAAAACCATTTGATAGGAAGAAAGATGAAAAGATAGGTAAAGATAAATCAAAAGTGAAACCTAAAGGTGCATCCTCCTCTACAACTAAACCAAGAACAAGAGTAGTTATCGATGAAGGAATAGGAGCAACATAGAATGTTGGTGCACAAACTAGGTTTGCATCTCAAAGGGTTGTAGGATTATTTACCTCTCCCCATTCTATTAATATGGCTAGCATTAAGAAAACATTGGGAGGAACTCTTGTGGCTTTAGAGGAAATTTCTAAAGAAGATGAAGCTAGAATTAAAGAATAGATGGACAAATGGGTTGTTATGTGGGAGAAAGTGAAAGAAAATAATTCCAAAGATAGACCCATGGCTCACCCAGTGATAGAATAAATTTAGGACACAAGCTCTAACCCTATAAATGTTGAAGAAGAGTTTATTCAAGGGACACTCACCTTAGAGGCAGGAAATCCTAGTGTACTTGAAATGGAAATAGGGAAGATTGTAGAGCAGGATCCTATGGATGAAAGAATTGTTGAAGATACTCTTGATTCTTAGCCTTCACTTGGGAATATTCAAAATTCTAATGAACACACGTAGGTATTTCAAGAGTCAAAGAAAGGCCATGCTGAAATTGAAATTCCAAAAGAAGCTACACAGTTTACAGAAGATGGAATTGAAAATATAAATATTCTTGGTGTAGTAGAAAATGAAGAAGATAATGTTTAGAGAAATGAAATAGAAAATATGGATAGATAGGAAAATGTAAGTCTCCATACAGAAGAGGTAGTACCAAATCCTACCAATCCTGAGTCTATCCCACACATCATGGAAGAAATCCCCATTTCAGAAAATGTGGCAAGTGAAAGAGAAGAAGCTCCTGAAACAAGTAGTAAACAGGAAAAAAGGAATGTCATAGAGGTAAAAAAAGATTATGATACAACTTATTGGTTAATTAGGGAATTAGCTTCTCCAATGGAAGTGGTAGTATTACCTCCAAATCTTAATAATTTTATACAAGAAGTAGATACTCCTAAACCTAGGTGTAGAAAAAGACAAAACATGTCATACAAAGAAATATAGATGGCAACTGAATTATTCAAATAGCCACTCCAACAAATGATAAGGAAAAACATAAAATAACACCTAAGGAGCATAAGATCACAAGTATTAGGGTATGTGAAGGATCATGATGGCCAAAAAGTGGCGATATGATGGGTATTTGTAGGATATGTGGCTAATGACTTCTTTTTTTACCCAAAATTGATGAAACGAAAAAGGGTTTTTAAAGGAGATTCTCAACTTTCCACCAATATAAATTATGCTTTACTTTGAATTTAATAAATAATTATTATTCATTTTCTATTTGAATTATGAGTAAAGTCCTAATTGATAGGCTGATTGAAAAACATCTATAGCTTTCAAACGGTATCACATTTTTTGAATCTAAAACATGTATCACATTCTATGCTTCACATACTATTGGATTAAAAATAGAAAAAATTAATTTCATGAAGTTTTGACCAAGTTAAGGTGGTTAGACATATGAATTTTTATATTTTTTAAAAGTTGTAATAAAAAATTCATAATTAATTATTTACTTGTAAAAAAATTACACAGAAAATGTAACACATCGGGACATGAGTCCTCTACTTATATCAAAATCTTATAAAAAAAATATTATCATTTTATTGTGGTTAGGGTGGTCAGACAGAAATCTACTTATTATTTTTTCCCTTGAAATTTAAATGCTACTGCATTGAAATTTCAAATTTTCACCAAATACATTTATTTATTTTTTAAATAAACCTAGTAGTCTAGAAACTACATTCAATTTGCTAAAATTATATTCTTACATATTTTTGAAATAATATAGATAACCTATTCAAATTTTTATGTCAATTTTCCTAACACTGATTTTTTTGAATTTTTTGCCACTTAAGGGCTTGTTTTTCACATGATGATCCTGCACATACCCATTAATCTTGGACACTCATCTTGGAAACAAGAGTTAGAAGAAATAAAAGTAAATTTAAATGCTATTGTTTCCTTAGTACAAAAATATAAGCAGAGGAAAAGAGAATTGAAAGCGTGGGTTACTACCTTAGAACACCTCACTAAGTCATTAACTTTATTTAGTCGAGAACAAGACAAATTTCCCAAAAATCCAGTGTTGATGTCGCAAAAACAAGTAGATGTAATTGTTGCATTCTATCATAAGATGAACATGTTTGAAGAATGGATTGAATACTGAGTAAAGCAAGGAGAATAATTTATTATAGAAGCAATAAGAAAGTATAAAGAAGCATGCCATCGTTTAGAGAAATTGAAAATATTTGAAGATGAATGTAATTTTTTCTAGGAGAATGTCATCGATGAAAGGTGAAACATTGAAATTCTCATGAAGTCATAAATCCAAGAGTTAATATAGAGTAATGTAATGTATAGACATGAAATTTCATTTCTAAGAAAATGGAAGAAACAACTGAAATAGAAAGGTGACATGTTAGTACAATGTATTGAAGGATTTGAAAGAGTCATCGTAGAGTGTAGAAAATTAATCAGTGGAAATCAAGAATTTATTAAAATACTAGCATGTCAAGGGTTTGATCCTCAAACACTAGGATAGGAAGGAAAAGAAGCTAAAGCCTTCAAGGAATGGATAGAAATGATAAATAGAGATCCTGCTCAGTTGCTGACATGGGAGGTCATTAATGAGATAATACAGTGCATAAATGTTATATCCAAGTATGACATGGAAAAAGCACAAAAAAATGGCATCATACTTCAAGTAATTGAGGAATATATTAGGCTCAAGATCACTTGGAAAGATATACAAAGAATTTTAAAAGAGTGGATGTATCAAGTATTAAGTTCTTTCTGAGAGTATCAGTTGAAGAGAAAAGAGGGAATCTCAGAGCCCGATTCATAAGTGAAAAGAAAGAACCAGATACCGAAAATATGATAAAGTTCATTTTGGTTTGAATTTGTAGGTTGATCCTAGTCCTGGTAGATGTTCATCATTCTGATGCTTTGGAAGGAAGCTAGTATCCCTGGTTAATGCAAATTGATTGTGTTGAAGTGTGAAGAAAGTGTTGCTACGGAAAAAGTAAAAACCTTGACTTATTCTAGAATGTTCTTGATGATAGTTGGAAGATGCCACGTGCCTCATTTTAATTTATTGTTTTTGATTCTCTAGATTGACTTTTAAGTTGAATTTATTTGGCCTTGTTGTTATAAAAGGCCATCTCCTCATTCATTTTTATTTTAAGTTCATAATATGTGGATGTTGGAGGAGCAAAAACTTTATTTATTTATTGTTATTTTTTCCTATTTTCTAAACCATTCAGGCATAAAACTTTGTATGCACATAGACATTAATTGATATCACATATTTATGGATAGCTACCTATCTCAGCATCTTTTGTATTTGGTTTTATAAGTTTGGAGGAACAAGACTATATGCTATGTCATTTAAGGGTGCATACAAAACCTGCTCGGTGTCCATAAATGAAACCCTCTCTTTAAAAGCTTGCACTATTTTATGTGTAGTTTTGAAGAAATCTTGTGAAGTATAAAGTAGTTTTCTCTATTTTGATTAATTCATTGGGGAATCCATGGAGAATAACTAGAAGAAACTTTTATTTTTTCAGTATTTTTTATACTTTGTTTTAGAATAGATGTTTAAATTTTTGAAAATATTCCAAATAAAAATAGAGAATTAAATGAATGGAAAGAATTTTGTTGAAAATATTTTATTTTCTATGAAGTTTTTGAATGCTTAATGCTAAATCTACTTAAGTGATAGAAAATAATTTATGATTTTCACGAAATATTCTATTAAATCTTTCAATTTCATGATGTTATTCGATGAATGAAGTGAAATTCTATTTGAAATGTTCATAATTCTTAGCAAAGCTATAAATAACTGTATTCCCTTTGATATTAATAGCAATATCACACCATTACCTGAGAGCGACCCTAGTGCAACCATGACCTAGTTATCAAAGACTTGGGGTTGAACGAAAGCCAATCTTTGTTCTATAATGCAGAATTTCCCTTTAGGTTGTCTTTTTTCCATATCTTTCAAGAAGGATAGGATCTTTGCAGTCTTGTCTATGGAGATTTTATTTGACCTATTTACTGTCAGTGAAACCATCATCAACACATACCAACTAGTGTATGTATCTTACCTTTTTGGGCTTTCTCATCCCGCAGACAGTCAGAAGTTTTGTGGCCCCAGAGTGAGTACATTTGGGCCTTCTCACCTAGTGAACTATCATGTGTTATGTCACCCTAGATTGAGTATACATTCTCAATCATCCTAGATCTAATCCACAAGTAGTTGGATTGACGATCAAAGCTTCATCTGATTCTCAAAACTTGTGTGTTCCTTTGTTCTTATGCTTAGTTTTACATGAGATCTTTATCATGGGGGCTTTATCATCTCTCTTGATCGTTTTCATTCCATCTTGCTAATGTAAGTATAATTGAACCCTCCTCTTGATTTTCATGGCTACTTTAGTGTGAGTTTGAAGTAGGTTCATCCTCTCACTATAGTGGGGGCTAAATGTGTCACAGAAAAATGGACCCTTGTCATTTTCATGGCCTTTTAGGTCTGGTTTCATGGTATTTCATATATTTTGCTTTGATTTTATGATGCAACATGGCTTGAACATGCATATTTAAGTACTAAACTTCAAATAATGTCTTGTGAAGGTGTTGTGAAGTGTTTCAAGACATTTCTACATTCTTCTAGACTCTATTCATTATAATTCACTTAAAAATCACCTTTTTACACATCATCAAGTCCTCTTTCAAAGTGTTGTAAAGTCTTGTAATAAGATTTCATGCTTTGCTAGGAAAAAATTTACTATTTATCCTTTTCGTATGACTTATTTGACCCCTTTATGCCGTCATATTTCTTAATTAAATATATTGTTGAATGTTATCCTGACAAACAACATTAAATACAACATATTTCCTTACACATATTTTTTAGGTCCTAGGTGGGACCCATTAACCATGGATGGTGAATGAGTCCCCCTCAGCCCTAAATTAAAATATTTTAAAATTTTCTTTTGGGTTTTATTCAGAAACACTTTGTGTTAGCCTGTGATGAGGTATGAATGGTTAAATAATGCACAAGTGTGTATAAATAGGAAATTTTCACTTCATTTTACATCTCTAACATCTCCTCACTCATTAAAGCATTCATTCATATATCTAAACATTCAAATATCTTACAACATAAATTCAAGCAATATTCAAGCACTTTGAAGCATCCATTGACACTACTTCAAACTTGTATTATCAAGGGTTCGGTAAGTTGATACCATTTTCATGTTATAAGTTTGTCATTCTCTTTCATTTTATTATTTTATTAAGGGTTTTATTGGGGTTTAACCAAGGAAAATGCCTATTTTATAACCCTTAACCATTTTTCCCTATTGCATGTGTGTTTGTAGACTTAGGTATTTATATTCAACAGGCTTTTTGGCGTTGAAAAGTGGAAGAACAAGTCAACTCATTCATATTTCAAAATTGGAGAAGGTTTTCTGTTTGTTTCTTGTAGAATTGAATTTGAAAATATAACAAGTAGATATTCTTAAATCTAGTGTTACAAAGTTGTCTCCTGATTTTCCAAAAATTTGGGAGAGGACTGATTTACCACTAGTGGCAAATGAGTCCCACCTTAGGACTGAAAATATGAGTTTTGTCAAATTTTGGATCCTAACTGTCAGAAACCTATTTCAAACACTTTTTCATTAGGAGGAGAACTAATTCGCCACCCTTGGTGAATGAGTCCCACTATGAAAAATCAATGATTTCAACCAGCATCCATAACATTCAAGAATCATCAAACACTGCCTAAGTGAATTCTGTTTCTGCGTATTTCTTTATGTTTTGCACGATTTCTTCATTTACTTCATTATTTGCAGATCATAGTTTGTTTTCAAACATAGCTTAAATCTCACTTTTTTCATTCAAATTCATTCATTTAATTCACTCAATTGCATTTAATTTAGGTTAGAAAAAATCCAACATTACATCTTGAATTAACCCTTTGCACATTTGGAACCTATCTCTCTCCTTTTAGGTGAAAAACCCTAGAGGAGCTAGTGAAGCACATGGAACCCAAAAAATCTATGGTTCACTATTCTTATAAGAATTCATTTACAAGAATGAAAGAACTAACAATTTTTTTTGAAATAAATAACTATCTTCTCAAAATAATAAATTTGAATGCTTTTTTTCCTTTTTAAATAATGTCTTTTTTAATATATACTTCTTATTAAAATAAGTTGAAGGCATGTTTCATATGGTGCTTAATTAGGATAACAAGGTTTTGAGAGGGAAATGTTTTCCCATCAAACCTTATAATTAACACCTTAAAGGTCAATCAAGAGGACACACATATAGGTAGGTATATATATATATATATATATATATATATATATATATATATGGACAAATGTAAATATTTATTTATGTAGAGACTACTATATCTAAATAGATGTGTATACCATATTTTTTGCCTCACTATGCAACTGGCTTGTTCAAAATTATAAAAAGAACAAAGATATAGACTGAATTTTCCCTCATTTTCCTAAATGAAAAGGTCATGAATTCAAATATTTAGTTTCCTATAATATATTGCATAGTCTAAAGCAAGGAATTATTATACACAACCAAAGCTTTGAATTCATAGTCTTCTCATCCAGTCAATTGAGGGAAAATGTTGTGTGTATTTTTTCTCTCTTGAATGTTGGATGGTATCAAGATTAGTTGTTGTATGGTTTATGTGTGCTTCCGATGGTTGTGATAACAGGCATTGTTTATCCAATTGTATATAAAGTGTTAGATGAAACATGGGTCTTGGTTTTTTTTGCACTTGATGTAGGCACTAATGTGCATATAAATGTTGTTTGCATCTATCTTTGCACACCAACATAAAAATGGAATACAACACTATGCATTGGATGCATATCTAGGAATTTTTTGTTTGGAAATAAAGTCACATTATATATATATACAATGTGTTATCAAAAAATTCCATAGGCATGCACTTTGTTTTTTGATGACTTTAAAGATAGATGTTGCTTGCGCCATCACCACTACACAAAAACCATACAAGAATTAATGTTGATTCCATTTCACTAGCCTACTCTATCGTTGCACCAAATGCTTTTTATTTAAAAAATAATAATAATCTGCCACCTTTTCCAATGGTGTCGAAGACCTAAAACCCATGAAGGCTGACAAAAATTCTGACCAATGTTTTCTTGAATGCAATCCTAATTGTTGTTCTCTAGCTTTGGCTATATACTTTCATTTTCAATGCATAATAAAATAGTTAATATTATAGAGTTAATCTTTTTATCCAAAATTAATTCTTGACTATCATACCAACTAATTTCATTTTGACTATCCACAAAAATCTACATATATGATATTAGATACATAAAATATTGTTATAAAATAGTCATAATCAATGATGGCCAATGGAATCTAACACAATGTGTATAAGATTGACTATTTTATTCCATTGAAAGCATGACTTGAAACATAAACCCCCAAGCAAGAAGATACATTGTCTGCCACTTTGATCAATGGTGAAACTAATCTTTCTTGTCACACTTAAGATATAGGCTATCATTGTAACAAATAACACAACCACAAACGAAATAATATTTCTTTTAAAAAGCAATATAGTCTTCCCTCAATAGCACACTATCGAAAATTAAAAAAATATATCCTTTTGAATAGAACGTTATAAAAAATGACACAATATAGCCTGAGCTATACAATAACATTCAACAAAAACTGCTATTGTTTGATTTATGGCTTCTGTTTGGTGGTAATGGTTGCATTGCAATGAAATAGTTGATGTTATATAATTGATATTTGATTGCATTGAGGATTGTTGATTACTGATCTCTAGGTTAAGCTATATTGTTCTATTTTTGATAGGGTGGTGCTCAAGAGGCTGTATTGTTTCAATTTTTGAAGGTTACAGTTGGTCAATACATATATGTAAGTATATATGAGTTTGTGTGTGTTTGTACACACACACACACACATATATATATATAAATATATATATACACATTCTTGATTGCACAAAGCACAAATAAATTGTGATAAGAAAACCAATGGATAAAAATAACCCAGGATAGCGAGCAATAGACCACAAAAGAAAACTAGATTATGTTAAGAATTTTATTCCATTGCACACACAACCATAAAATGGAGGTCATAGAAAGAATCCCACAAAAAAATTCATGTTGACAAACCCATGCAAATCGTGGCTTATTCTTGAAAAAAAGGATTCACAACAAGATATCGTAGGTGACAATTTCCTTTTGCTTTTGCAAACATCATGACCTGTAAAAACACAAAATATCCTCTAACCACCTATATAGAAGTTTCTATTATACATATATATCCATAGGTGGTCTTCAAAAAATAAAATACTATGTGCATCTAATGTCAGTGACACACAAACCTATAGATAGGAAATATAAAGTCAGACAGAACAAAATTTGGCCTGCTCTTCACCCTATCATATTTGGTCATTGAGCAAGAACATACATTGTTCACCACTCTTATCAATGGTCAAATCAATCTTTCTTGTGACACTATACAATATATCATTCTAATAACTCCTTTTTTGAGGTTGAAGAAATAATAACTAGGAAGGCACGTATTTAATGCATGCTTGGCCCCCTTGCTAACAACAATAGGCTAAACTCATAGAATGACACCCAACAATGTGTTATAAAAAATTGAAACATTATAGCCTTTTTCCTAGAAGGACCCTTTGAGAAACAAACCAATATAGCCATAGGGAAATTCCCTTTCAAAAATTGCCCAGGCATTTGCTATCTTCTTGATTGCTTAAAAAGAAAACTACTGCTTATAGCCATTGTCAATACATGAAAACCATACAACAATTAATGTTGATGCTATTTCACTAGCCTTCTCTATTGATGTAGCAAATGATTTTAATTTAAAAATAAAAAAATAAACCCCCACCTCCCTTTCCTAGCCACACTAAATGAAGGCCATGAATGACACAATATAGCCTAGTGTAGACAACAATAATGAATAGTGTGTTGTGCAAAACAATATCAATTGCATAACATTCACTATTTTATTGCATTGCACCCATTGCCACAAAATGAAGGCCATAAATGAAACAATATTTTTACCAACTATTAGCCATATGGTGAATCTCGCACAACACTAGAAAACACAGTAACAAACCCATGCAAAACCAGCGCTGTAAAACCCGATCCATGAATTAAAGAATATTTGTTCAAATGAACTATATAGTCTTTCCCAATAGAACGTTACCGGAAAGGAAAAAATATACCCTATGACAGAGAGTGATAATCAACACTACCTTACAGAAAACAACGCAACTAATATAGCATCAACTATTTCATTATATTGCAACCATGGCCAAAAAAATATTGCTTGCAATAGTGACCCATATGGAACACCCACAAAACAAAAAATGATTGTAGTAACAGACTTATTCAAAGCCTCCACCACAAAAAGTGAACCATAAATGAATCAATATTGCTATTTTATTCCCTTGCATCTGTCACCACTACATGGAAATCATAAATGACCTTGTCAAAAATTGATTCTCAACAACATATTATCACATATAATTCTCAATAAAAGCTTATCACAAATAGAGACAATATAGCCTTCTCAACAACACCCTATCAAAAATTAGCATTGAAAAACCCATAAAAAAATATACTCATTTCCGAACAAAGCCTTATCAAAAATTGAAACAATACTGCCTTTTCAACAACACAGTATCTAAAATAATACAATATAGCAACCACCTTCACATAAATTCCTCCTTGGTACAAGTGTACCTTTTTCTGCTTGCTTTGTCTTTGATTCTTATTTTTTTCACGTCTGCAAGAAATGCACAATAAGTTATCATTTCCAACACTTTTGTAATGCTTTTCCATATATCGCCCAATGTAGCAAAAAAAAAAAAAAAAATACTACCTTCACAACAACTTTGCATGGCATGATCAAAGTTGTACACTTATTTAAGCCTGCTCCCCTTTCTTACACTTGCAATGGTTGTTAAAGTCATAGAACGCTGATCAATAATGGTTGGTTGAAACTTGTATATACATTTGATCGCACTGACGGTCAATGTGTTCCACCTGCTTGTGGGAATGTATGTAATTGATGGTGGATGCAAAGAATATTGATATATACTAATCCATAACTTTATTTTGTTGGGACATCTTTAGAATCATAAGATCTATTTCCCACTATTCTAAAGTTAAGTTTTTTTGCATCTAATATTGTGTATCTGGTTTTCTATGCATAGTCGAAACTAAATCAGTTGCTATGATAGTGAAGAATGCCTTTTGGATAACAATAGAAACTATATAATATTCACTATTTTATTATGCATTGGAAATGAGGGAATATAGCCAAATCTAGTGAACAACAATTAGATTGCATTGTGGAAAAGAACATAGACTATTTTAATATATTGCAACCATTTACACATAATAGAAGCCATAAAAGCCAATAATATATTTTTTTGTGTCTAGATTTGTATGTGTGTCAAAGTAGATGTTAGAAATGTACATACGTTCTCTTCCCAATGTTTATTATTTTCTTAAAATAGTTATTTTTCTGAAACTTGACATGGCATACATCAAATGATATACTTCATATTAACTGTTACATACAACATTGAAACATTTTTCCTAATTATTTATTTTCCTTTGTATTCTTTGTGTCTCTAGGGAAAAAAAGGAGGGATTTTAAAATTGAAATAGTGAACTTGGAATAGAAAATTGTATGTTAAGCATTATTTGAATCATTGAATCCCTTATTTTTATTAATCGTTTCCAGTCATATTCTTAATTCTTGTACAAAAGAATTGAGTTCCCATGTTGTGTTTTGAAGTCATAGACCTTGTAGTTAGTTGTTAGTATTGCAGTTCTCAATTTTTAAAAGAGTAGGGGCAACAATGTTGGTGGCCTCTAGCTCTAGTGAGGTTGGTGAATAATCCTTGAGAACTAGTCCTGTAAGTCTATTTCTTGTTTAGATTTTTACTTCTTCCAATTATATTGACACTTTCTCAAGTGCACCAAACAAATCAAAAATATGCTTCATTTGAATTAACAATTGCTATTATATATGTTCCAACTTATTTATATTTGAACTCTCAATCTTTGCTTTCCCTTTAAATTTATTGGCCATTTGGAAGTAACTAATGTGTTAGAGGGGAAAATTTCTTACTTTCCAAATGTGTCAATATTGTATTTTTCTTTTAGAGTTGATTCATAGTCATAAATATCTCATTGTTGCCACTATGCTAAGTTTAATTTCCTTGTAGGCTACAAATGTGAATCTATCCTTAACAAGACATGTGATATGATCTATAGATGTTGGAGATGTTGTCCCATCTCCTGTCCTCCAACTAATGTGTTTCCAAAAATAGGAGGTGATCAAATACCAGTTGACCTCTCTGATGGAACAAAGTCATCCTCTCTGATGGAACAAACATGCAAATATGAAATTTTCTTGCAAAATATAATGACCTTTTTTTTACAAGGGAATTGAAAATAGGTTTAATTTTGTTATTGACAAGCTATTTGTGTAGAAATTTATGGGAATCGAGGTTAGATATAGTTTTTCCTTGCTTGTACTTGTAGTTTCCTACTTCCTTGTTTATGGGTACTTCCTTTTAAAATATTTAATGTTCATTTCATTCAAGGGAAATTGTCATACTATCCCTAGATGTCAAAATGACATATTTCTAGCTAATTGG
>VDFB02106214.1:0-20583 GCA_007258455.2 Sequoia sempervirens | reverse complement strand
GAGATTGTTGTACCTCCACAGGGGAAGAGCTTGGCTGAGTTGGAATCTCAGGATTTCGAGGTTATCACAGTCAACCTTGGTCGTAGCACATGCCAGACTCAGGTTGATCTACTACAGGTTGCTATAGACAGTGCCAAAAATAGAATATTGAAGGACGAAGAAGATAAGGCAGCCCTCAAGGTTGAAATCAGACAACTTCGTCAATACATTTCTGGTCTTGTTCACAGGTCAAATGCCATTACCACACTCCCACCGATGCTTGAGCCTCCAGCAGAACAAGGCCAACTTAATCATTTAGTTGCATATGGCAAGCGTTTGGATGAGTGGGAAGAGGAGTTCATTGCCAGAGGCCGTTCTATGCTCACAGAGTTGTATCAGTTACGGTACAATGCACGAGAGCTTTGTCTTCGTCTCCAGGATGAGGAGCAAGAAATGGCAATTAACAGACCCCGGGATGAGATTATGATTGCTCACCTGAGTATGGCATATGAATCAGTCACAGATGCAGAGGATAGAGAAGCTATCTACTCTTAGAAAACACAATTGGTTTTCAAGGCAAAGATAGAGGAGACTATGGCGTCAGAATTGGCTAAGAGTAGAGAGCACGTTACTAGTGCACTCCGGTTTGTGAGGACTTTAGTATCTCGCTTACTGTGTCGATATCAGATTGAGGGTGGTGCCTATGTTGAGCTTACTGATGTTCAGTCAGAGCTCCAGGCACTCATTCATGCTATTTTTAGTGGGGAGACCATTGGCTGTAAGATTAATCAGCTTACAGTCTTGTCAGCATTGTTCGATGAGGCAACCAGTAGGGCCAACTTCAGTCCCAAAATCATAGCCGAAGACATGTTGCACAGTACAGCATTCTTCTACTTTAGCATCGTAGCCCGTGACAGGAGATTCAAAATAATGATCCCGTTGAGGGATTGGTTGCCGAGATCACAATCAAAGACTTAGTCTTACTGTAATAGACTTATACACAGAGTTAATTTATGCTATCTTCGCTAACTGCTGTTCTCATCACATGCACATTCATTCCGAGATTGCTTATTTTACTTGGAGTTTCACGAAGCTTTCTAAGAACTCCGATGGTAGTCTCCAAATAACTCGCCAATAAGTGATCAGATGGCACAATTGTCTATTTAGATTAGATGTTTCCAAGAATCTAATGGTAGTTTTCAATACAATCAGATAGTTACTTTATTAGCATAGTGTAACAACTTGCATGTACTGCAAGACTCAGAGTTGACTCAAGGTGATTTTAGGTTCCCTACACCTTTTGATGTCTATAACAAGAGTTTTTCATTTGTTATGACCCTCAAAAATTTAGAGAAATATATGCTGTACCTACCTTGCCCTCAATATTGCTCTTTTTGTATTTGTTCATGCGTTTTTACTATTATGATGAATTGTTATGCCACATAGGGTTTCATGCAATTATAATGGTGGATTCTTTCCTTAGATAAAATCTGTTTTGTGTTCAATAAGCTTGTTCAGATTGAGAGGATAGTTGTGCCACCTTGCCTTCAAGTAGAGAATCTGCACTTGGTTATCATGTGTTGTTGTGAACAATAAACTTATTCAGATTGAGCTGATAGTCATGCCACCTTGCCTTCAAGTTGAGAATCCGTATTCAGTTTATCATGTGATGTTGTTACCAATAAACGTGTTTAGATTGAGCTGATAGATGTGCCACCTTGCCTTCAAGTTGAGAATCTATACTCGTTTATCGTCTGATAGTCAAACCTTGCTCCGTTTTCTCATACTTTGTTTTCTTGAGGAAACTCGATAGATTTTAAATAATTAAGCCTAGTTGTAGTTAGTAGTTTGCGAAACCAGAAAATACTCAGCTGCAACGTATATAGTTTTCGAGAAAGCCTTGTACCTCTACAGCTGAAACAAAAAGACAGGAATTAGTTTAGTGTACTTTCCTTTTCAAAGCACTTTTGTCAAGCACAACGAGGGAGCTTACCCTCCTAATTTGAAGATCACTCATTGCGTAGTGTGCATAGCTGTCCGTACCAACTCTTACTCCAGAGGTGCTAGTTGTTACGCCAACAAATAGCCTCAGGTACCAAAATAATTTACCTTCCACATCCAACAGTAGTAGTTTAGGGGAGGGAGCAATATGTTGCCCAAGTGCCAGTTTGAGGCACAAAATATGAAACACGTGGAACTTGTTGTGCTCTTGCAACTCCAAATCATAAGCAACCTCGCATATCCTTTTCACTATCTTGAACGGTCTGTAAGCCATGGCTTCAACTTCTCTACTCTTCTCTTCTTCAAGGAAGACTACTTGTAAGGTTGCAATCACAAGAAAACCAAGTCATCAATTTCAAAATATCTCTCCAACCTGTGCTTATTTACATAAATCTTCTACTGATTTGAGCCTATTGGAGGTTTTCCTTAAGTGACTTCCAGATGTCTTTGCTATCCTAGACCCAATCCTTTGTAATGTCCCTGTTTTTAGCACTGCACTTCTCAGTGATTGATGGCCTATCCCCAGGGTGCTGTCGGCTAGTCAGAGGCAGAATTAGGGTTTTCGACTGTTTGGCGGGTTCTCTTGAAGATTCAGGGTTTTGTTTGTTGGAGTTTGGGTGTTCGGATTCTGGATTCCTTTTGGGTTTTCAGAGAGCTTCGCAATGGTGGCGCATGCATTGCATTCCGAGCAACTTTCTGAATTTACTATTTTAGTAAATTCTATTTTTGGCAGTGGTCCAATCAGCACCAGCTCAGTCAACTTTCCTCTTCTAGCAGTTCATTGGGTAATTCTGAATTTTGGCGTAAGGGGTTCATTTTGGAGGAATAAGTATTTTAAAGACAATAATGTTTTATTTTATAAAATAACCCCTTGTCCTAGTATTATGACTTTAAGTTGTTTTAAAGAAAGGGACCTTGAGGGGTATTGTCTCATGAAAGAAATATTTTATATTTCTAAAGTCAAAAAATATTACTTGGAGAAAAGGACGCCTTTTTATGAAGGAAAAGATTTTAAAATAAAGAAATATTAACTTCATGAAAGGGGGTGCCCAAATTGGAGGGAAAAGAAGATAGTTACAAAATTGAAAATTAGGGTTTCTTTCTAGAAGCTTCCGGAGGGTCCTCTCAAAATTATAAAAGGGAGCTTTGGGTCTTCATTTAGACATCTTATGACTTCTATATTGTTATGCTGCCGAAATGGTAACAGGATTGCTTCGAGGAATGAATGCCTCCTAGCCTTGGCTCGACTTCGTGCTTGAGAGATAGCACCTAGTGGAGAGGTTTGCTTGTTTGAGTGACCTTTTGTAGTGAGGTTTGCATTTGTAGTTTGGGTTTACTTATGTAGTTCAGTTTATTGCATTTTATGTCATTTTCTGGAGTTGCTGATAATAGGGCTGAATCTATAGTTTCACTCATAAATCAAAAAATACAAAAAACTTTGTTCTGGGTATTGTCTCATTGGTTTTCTCTGTTGGAAGAGACCCTTCATGAATATTTGCAGATTTTAATACGAAGTTTATGATTTTATAAAGCAAATTCGTCATTCCTTGTAGGGCGCCCTTTCTGGAGTGCTTTGGGATCCGTGCCATTAATTAATAGCCACTTTTAACTGTCCTTTTTCATAACTAAACTAGGCGCCATCATTTTAAGAGTATTTTGCATCAGTTTTCATGTAATTTGAGTGAGAAATGAGTGAGTTGTGAGCTTTTCATTGAGTTTATGTATTGCTGGTTCTGTAATTCATGTTGCTAGTCTGTCAGATCAGACTTGAGAAAATTGCATATTAGCGAAGGATGGGTGTTAGGAATTCATTATTGACCTAGTGGATGACATCTTTACTATTGCAGCAACTTGTAGAGCTTAAATCCTTGATCTTGCAGGCATTCTACTTCTTATTGTAAGCTGAACAGTAGTACTGTCAGCATTTCTCTCAGTTTTGCTTATCATGTTTGTAATTGCCCACCGAATAAGTGGAAGAGGCTGGCTTGCCCATTTACTTTGGATTTGCATTGTAATATCAAGACCGCCTCTATGGTAGCTCCATTCCACTCCGGTTTGAAAGCACATTCGTGTTGAGTTTATTTCGTTGCATTTGTATTTCTTTAATTCCATCATATGGTCAGCTTCTATTCCATTCTCGTTTGAGAAGTACATACTTGGTGTTGAGTTACTTTACTGCGCTCGGCTTTATTGTGTCGACGATCCTCTCATATGACACCTCCATGAGATCGAAAAGCGATTCTCGCAAAGAGTTATTGTAATCATGGGTTTGATTTATCTAACTTTAATCTGTGTTTATCATTGGATTGTAACTGAGAATTGAAAAAATTTGGTCCGGTTCATTACATCCTTGGCCTTTGGAACCTTGCTATCAACATGTCAGAACCCTGGTGGTTCTCAAACTGTAACCCTAATTGTTTTTGTTTGGTTTTTGCAATTTTTGGTTTTTTTGTGATTTGAGATTTTTTGACAAAAAATGAATAGCTGCGATTTTTCTAAGAAATTCAAATAAAATCTAAATAAATTCAAAAATGGCAATTTATGCTCAAATATGATAGGCGCCTCAATATATTCAATATCCAGAGCAATTACAATAATATAGATGGAGCCAGAGATGAAAGACAATGAAATTATTGATGAAAAACCTGATTTTCTGTAAGTGGCGGCTGCAGCAATGAATGCTGAGGGTACGGCCAGGAATAAAGAATCCTCCATACTCTGAATACACTACCAAATCTCCAATGAATGCTTAAGACCAAGCCAACGCCTCAAGCTGAGACCCAGAATCTGAGACAGGAGAATAATCTCTGAAGACAAGAGTACGGCCTGCAGGTACAGTACGACCAGTCTGCAGCAATAATAATGATGGTACGGACTTCAAGAAAAAGGTGCCAGATCTCTGATATAAGCCTTCTGAAGAAATCGCCCTGTTCCTCTGATGGTTTCCTCTGTGAATCTCTGAATAAATAACTGGTTAAGCTCAGTCTGTGACTTCTGGATGAAATCACCAAGTGCAAGCTTCAGCTGGTATCTCACAGCCTTAGTCTGCCTGATCTCTGAAGAGGTTTCGTTCTCCAGAAACGATCGTTTGCCAGAAACCCTAGGGTTTGCAAACTCCAATGCTCAGAGCAAAAATCAAGACAAAATTGAATAATAACATGATAGTTCGATTTTGCCTGTAAGGAATATATTGCTCCTTGAGAAAATTCGACCTAAACTCCATTTTAATAAATCATTTAAATTAATGATTTAAATTGCACTTTTGACTTAGGAAAAATAAATAATCATTGGCGTCCCCTTTTTAATGAATATAAATACTCATTAAGTCACCTTTTAATAATATATTATAAAGTACGATTAAATACTTTATAATTAAGCCAAATAATTAAATATTTCAATATTTCAATAAAGTGACTTTATTATAAAGTCAAATTATTAAATATTTAATAACTCATTAAATACTCCTTATTTCTCCGTCAAATCAATCAACTGCTGAACTGGGTCGAAATTGAGCTGAATAATTGCACCAGGTGCCCTGCCCGAAATAGCAGCTTCCGCCTGACCTAACTTTCTAAAAATAGAAAGTTCCTGAAAAAGCTCCCTGGAAGATTCTGCGAAGGCCCAACCTGCCACAACTGCGAAACTGGAGCTACCAAACACTGAGTAACTGCCTCCGATGATCCTCTGCACACCCTGTCAGCCTACGAGGATCGAAATTATAGGCTAACTCCTCGACAAGCAGTGTCAGCTAAAACGGGGACATGACACAACAATGATCAAATCAACAAATGATGTGACATCATACCCATACAATGCTCTAAATGGAGTCATGCCAATGGACATGTGGTAGGTAGTATTGTAACAGTGCTCACCCAAGTGTAACCACCTAATCCAAGCTTTCTGTTGTGCTACCACATAGTTCCTCAAATATCCCTCTACCCACTTATTGACAATCTCGTTCAACCCATCTATTTTTGGTTCTTAGAGTCAACTCAATACCTATCAGTCTAAAACATTCCTTCCAAAACATATTGAGAAACTTGCTATCTTGATCATTAACAATGTTCTTGGGTAGGCAATGAAGTTTGAACACCTCTCTAGAAAACAATTCCACAACTTGAGGTGCCTTAAAATAGAAAGATATAGCATAGAAGTGGGCATACTTTAGTCAATCTATCCACCTCGACAAATATGCAATCCTTACCTTGTATTCGTGGAAGGCCCATGATAAAATCCATTGATATACTTTTCCCATCTCTACTCTAGAGCGGTTGCAACAACCTTGTTAGAAAGGTATGCTTTGACTTATTCTATTGACATGTCAAACACTCTCTAACATGCCTCAAGACATCATCTTTGAGTCATTTCCATGTGAATGTTTCCCTAACTTGCTTGTAAGTCTTAAATATAGAGGTGTGTCATGGACAACTCTCAATATCTTCTCTTTCATCTTGGATTCTAGAACTAGGTAAATCCCATCCTTGAAGAAAATGAGATCACCCACCATCTTGAACCTATCATCCTCTACCTTTCCTTCCATGAAATCACAAGAAAATGCATTCTTGGAATATTCTACCAAGAGATGAGCCTTCCAATCTATTGAAATCTTTGTAATTGAGCATAAAGTTGGTTTCCTTGACGTATTCAATATCGAGATCATAGGCCTACAGTTTGCTAACCCACCTTTGTTGTCTTTCATTCAGATCCCTTTGGTTGAGGAAGTATTTCAAGCTATTATGGTCTATCCTTATCACAAATTTACTCCCTACCAGATATTGTTGGAATTTAGGCAATGCATGCATAATGGGTAACATCTTCTTACCAGAAATAGAAAATCCTCTTTCTATCTCCTTGAGCTTCCTACTCTCAAAAGCTATAGGATGTTTGTTCTACATTAGGACAACTTCAATGTCCTCACCAGAAGCATCACACTCTTACACAAAGGGTTGAGTAAAATATGGCAATGCTAAAACTAGACAAGAACTCATTACCTCCCTAATCTTGTCAAAGGTATGTTGTGTTGTCTTTGTCCAAAAAATTGACCATTTCTTGGTCAAATTTGTTAAAGGTGCTGCCAACTATGAAAATCCCCTAACAAATATCCTATAATAATTGCACAACCCAAAGAACCCTCCAATATGAGTTAATGTATTAGGTGGTGGCCAATCTAAGATAGCTCAAATCTTCTCCTGGTCCACTTTGATGCCTTTTGCACTAATCATATTTCCTAAATATAATTTTTTTGTCATCCAAAACTTGCATTTGGATGCATTTGCAAAAAATGTTTGTTTCTCTATAATCCCTAAGACCTCATCAATATTTCTAAGATGATCCTCCCATGTTTTTCTATATATTAGAATGTCAACAAAGAATATAAATACAAAATTTTGCAACCACTTATTGAATATTTGATTCATACATGACTAGAATGTAGTAGGTGCATTGGTCGATCCAAAAGGCATGACCAAGAACTCATAGTGTCCATAGTGGCATCTAAACACAATCTTATGTATGTCCTCTTCTCTAACTCTAATATGGTGACATCTTGATTGAAGATCAATCTTCGAAAAGTAGACCACCCCATACAACTCATCAATTAGCTTGTCAATCTTGGGGATAGCATACTTGTTCTTAATTATTTTTTTGTTGACCTATAATCATTGCACATTCTCATGGTCTCATCCTTCCTCTTAAGCAAAACTACCGAAGAGGAAAAAGGATTGGAACTAGGTCTGATGAGTCCAATGTCAAGTAGCTCCTTGATTGTTTTCTCTATCTCTTCCTTATGCCTTTTTGGGTGGTGATAAGGAGTGGTTATGATAGGATTGGCCCTAACTCGATGTCATGTTCAAATCCCACATTTGATGGTCTACCAAGAGGAATGTCAAAAATAACAAACTATGTTTATCTAGTAGAGACTAAATATCAACGTGATAGGCTTTCCCATCCTCTGAAGAATTTTTTGTGGAAATGAAACATTGGGCTGCTCATGCAACCTCACCATGCCTAAAAAGAACCTTCATCTTTGCAGTGATAATTCTAGGTGCTCCATTATACATGCCTCAAATTACTATCTTTTTTCCATCTGCTTTGAACTTTAGATCCATATTCTAAAAACATTTTAGAGTATTTCCCAAGAGAGTGCAACCACTATACCCCCCAAAACTACATCTATCTCTCCAATTCCCACTACATAGAAATCATTTGTCACCTTATGGTTGCTTTACATGATACTTAATCGTGATTTCTTTTTGGTGCATGTCATAGTAAATCCATCTACAACTATCACACTGAATCCTTTGAAATCATCCACCTCAAGTCATCTCTTTGCTACTAGACCCCCATCAATGAAGTTGTGGGTTGCCCCATTGTCAATCAAAACTGTCACTCTCTGACCCTACAAGACTCCTCAAACTCAAAATGGATTTTATCTAGGTGTATTTGTTAGAGTGCCAAAAGTTTCGATTGATACTCCTCCAACATGGTGGTCTTTTGGTTTGGCTTATATTCTTTCTGATCACTCATTGAACCAGTTTCCTCTTTTCCCTCTTCATTGTTGAAGATAACTTCGATGTAGTCAACCTTGCTTCTTCCTAGGAACTTGTGACCTAGTTCCCATGGCTCTTTGCATGAAAAACACAATTTATTTCTCTGCAGCTCGTTCTTTTCTTCATCCATGGTTGCTTTCTTAGGCCATTCCTTCTTAAAAGGTTTCTTGTCTTTCTTTGGTGGAAATGACTTAGGCTGGGAATTATTTTTAGGTGTATAAAACTCCATTTTCTTGCCCTTTTTATTGCATCTTGTCAAGAAGGTAGGTCAAATGCCTTCATCCAACCTCTAAGTGATTCAATCAAATCCTCAATAAAAAGAATAATAAGTCTCCTCTCTGATACATCTAAAACCATTACCTAAAGCCTCTGAAATTTCAGACACATAAGTATCAACTAAACCATATTACTTCAGTTGTGGAAGCTCCCTAAAGTGTAATTTTGAATCCTTCTTATCAAACATGTCAATGAGTCTCTAGCTGAAATCTTCATAAGAGTCTAGGAGACTATGCCCTTGTGTCAACATCCCACGGTACCACCACTCATGGGCATCCCCTTCCAAATGAAGTGTGGCATATTTTATTGCATTGTTTTCAAACATGGGGTTTAATGAGAAATATGTGTCTAGCTTATAGATCCATGAATGTGTTATGCATTTGTTAGAGCCATCAAAACTAAATATGGGAAACTTGCCCAAACTTCACTACAAATCCTAATTAGGTTTACCCCTGTCCCTCTTGGGCATGTTCCTCAATTTTAGCTAACAAAAATCAGTCAAAGACATAGCAACATGGAATTCATCTCTTAATGACTAGTACTCATGCAAATAATCCAAATAACCTTCTCCATCATTCTATTGTCCTCCATTACCTTCCCGAATATCTTCTCTACTTAAAAAATGTGGAAATCAAGGGTCTAGCAGCTGATCCAATTGTTGTTGTTTTAATCAGAAATGCAAATTAACAAAAAATTCAACATAGTGAACAAAGAACACAAAATTTATCCTGGGAAAACCCTCCTTCTCGAGGGAGAAAAACCTAGCCAAAATACCTCTCTTATATATTGAATTTAAAGGAGCAGAAATCTGCTTACAATCTTGGCCACACACAAGACCAATATAATGCAAGGTTACCCCAAGTTTCCGGGACGGGGACGGCAGGGGACGGCGGGACGAGTCCCCAAGTTTCCGATTTTTGAGGCCAAATTTAGGGACGGCAGGGGACGGCTATATAAAAATATAGGGAAAATTTAAAAAATATAGGGAAATTTTAAATGTTCAATAGATAACATGGATAAGGCATGCATAATATACATTATAGAACATTCACATATAACATTTGTGTACAAGTTGATATGGTTTATTGGGTATGCATCGATCTTAATGAATAAGTTAGAATTTATTCAATGGAAAGCTTGATTTTGAACTAAGAAAACAGATACTCTGATGATAATTTTTTTGTTTATTGATAACTAGAACAAGGGAGTGCAGCCTTTTGAGAATGATAGTGAGTTGCATTAGGCAAATAATCTGCACAGTTACCATGTTATTGTTTTGCATGATCAGATGTCCCAAGGCCCGCTATGTATCATCTTCACAATAGAGTAAGACCTGTGAGACTTATTTATGAGGCACAGTAGCATTGAGAACAAGCACTGAGTGTTAGGTTATTCACTGGAATTCATCTTGGCACCTTAGTACATAAACCAATATTGATTCTCAAAATCACCACTCACCGCAAAGTCGTAAGCGCAGCAAAACCAATCAGTCAGAATGGGTGAGGCACAAGCCTGCACCTCTCATGAAATGCCAGCTGGCTGGACCATGCTTCTGCTGGGGCACTGATCATCCTGTGATTTTACGGACTCTGTGGACGGCTAACTATTCAAGGACAGCCGTGACTCTTGTAGTCCCGTCAGTCCACAAGTCCCCTAGCCGTCCCCTGGCCATCCCCAAGTGGTGCAGGAGTACCTAGGAAACACTAGGCTATGGGTAGTCTAGGATAAATTTAGTGTAAATGCTTTTCTAAGAAGGTCATGTTGACCATTGGAATTTGAGTTAGAGTGTTTTCTTGTCTTGATCAGGAGTGATCAGGAGGGAGGTTGTAACTCATGTTTCTTAGTTGTTTAGGAGTTAGCAATATTTGGCAAAGGTGGCAAAATGGGACATTTTGCACCTTTTGCCACTTGATTATGGAAATGTCCGACCCAAGGGATTGGTAACTACCTTGGAGAGGAGTTATTATGAGTTGCTCGAGCTGAGAGCAAGGTGGGTTGGTTTTTGATTTGTAATAATTTCATGGAGTGCAATTAAGACTGTGATATTGAAGAACATCTTCTGGTTTATGGTTTTGGATTTATGCATTGATGGTTTGATCAGATGTTGAGAGTAGAGTAGGTAGTGTAATTCCTTTTCAGGCATTACTTAGTTCAGTAGTTAGCTTATTGCATCAGTTCAAGCATTTGTTTTTGTTAGGTTAATTCATTTCTTGCAATTTTTGTTTTGACTGTCAGACCGGCAGAGATGGAGCTCTAGACCGTGTTTCCCCTGTACCTGGTGTATGGGTTCTTGGAAACAGAGGCTAGACTCCATGTTTGTACATAAGGTAGAGGTAGGGGTCCTTAGGAGTCAGGAATCCATGGCAAAAGACTGTTCCTAAGAGAGCTTGGCAGTGCCCGGCTAGGACAGTCAAAGAGTGCAGAGCACTAAGGTTGCAGGGGTGCCAATCTGTGATGAGCCTAGCCTGAGCTGACTCATAAACCCTTCTTTGTTCCCTTGAAATTTTGTAAACAATTCAAATGCAAACTTTGAGCTTGCTGGTCTGAGTTATCAGTTTGATCTAGTGCTTATAATCGATGATAGATGCACAAGTGATGTTTTAAGAATGCCTTCCTTAATATCAAAATGAATTACTAGATGTAATGCAATCAAGTTGAGTGTTTTCAAATGCATATAAATGAGATACTACTTGTGATAAATGCATATACAGCCTATAAGCCTTATGTCAAACAGTTGACATACATCCTCATACACTGTTCAAATGATCTTTATAACTCCAACTGATGTTATCTTTTCCATCCATGTTTGAATAGAGATATGCTTCAAAACAAAGTTTCACTTCTGATTTACCAGTGGACCTTAATTCCTTGATAATATTCAGATATCGCAGTAACAATAAAGACTAACATTAACTCTTAACATCAGTTACAAGTGCAGATCTATAAAGCAGCTTACAGAGGGTTATAACAATAATTTTTCTGAGCATAGAAATGACTGATTTTTAACAGCAGTTCACACTGAAAGTACAACAAGACATCACCCAGAATTGGAGAATGTTGTTCATACTAAACATATCAAGCATTTATCAAACAAATACATTCATTGTTCAGACCTGGAAGTTGTAGAGAGACTAAACGTTTGCAGCAGTTGGTACTGTGTCTGAAATCCACCAGTAAGGGTCACGTCCAGCACTATGGATGTTGTACAGCCTTTAATGGCTTCACATGTGCTTGAGAATGAAGCTTGAAAGCTGGAAATGTAATCTCAAAAGCAACCACAAAGGAATACTACTGTTCTAATAATAATCTATCAAACCCTTGAAAATCCCTGTGATAAACTCCACTAAAATACCTTAGTACTGTAGCGTTTACTATTCACGCGCACTGTAGCAACCACTGTAGCGTTTTACTGTAGCGTGACACTATTCACGAGTACTGTTCACGTGGCACTGTAGCAGCTAACAAAAATTCCGATCTGCAAGTAATAAATGATATGGTACGGCTGGAGATACAATAGCCTGAGAAATAAGAATGAAGTTGGAAGTTGATCTCTTGTAGATTTAATATTTTCTTCTTCAAACCCTTACTTATTTTCCCCTGTAAGCACGAATGTAACTTCTGAACAAAGCTACCTTGTTAGCAAGCTTCAGCTAATCTTTCACAACCTCAGTATGCTTGATTCTGAAGAGTTGACGTTCTCCAAAACCTGATTGCAGAAACCCTTGTTTCTCCAACTCCAAATGTTCTCAGAGAGAAAAGACAAATTCAAATGATCATCAATAATGAGTCTGGACGGTCTTTGAAGAGAAATATATATTTTCCTCAAAAACGAATTCTTTTCAAAAAAATCCAACTTAATTGCACGACAATACGCACCGCCTTTGTAGACTGAAAATATTATAATGATATTCATAATAAATGAGTAACAACACTCATTTAATACAATGTTCTCAATAGAAGTATTAAATACTTTATAATTTTCCATTAAGAATTAATATTTTAATATTTCACTTAAAGTGACTTATAATATATAAACATAACAATAATCATTTAATTATTATTAAAATGCTCAGAATTCTTCTGCTTGCTCAACAAACCGCCAAACTAGGTCAAAACCGAGAAGACTAGCTTGTTAAGTGCCTTGGCCAAAACAGTAACCTCTGTCACTCCCACTACGCAACAGAGTAAGATCACTGTGAGTCCCCGCAAAGGTCCAAACCCGAATCAATTGGAGGAGTAAGGTCCAAACTCGGATAATCGCCACAGACCCTCTCATCACATTGTCACCCACGAGGGTCAAATAGGCTAACTTTACCAACTCCGATGCTCAGGCCAGATGATACAATGTGCCTCCTTGAAATTGTTTTGTCCCCAAGCAACTTCCACAAAGAAACTCCAACTTTTAGAGGCCCAAAAAGAAGAATTGTGAAATGTCCCACACATCCCTAACCGGCTCCTGTAGCACCAACATAAACATAGTTGCGCAAAATATCCCTGGATCCCAAACCCGGAATGGAAGTCTGCCATGCCTAATACCCTCTGACTTTCTCTGTGCTACTTTGATCTCAACTTCACCGTGCTAGAAGTGGTGAAGCAAACCAATGGGACCCATCCAATACACTGTGCCAAACCTGTCGCCACCTGGATCCCAAAACAACCGAACCCCACATCCATTGGCCATATAGAGATAAAAATATCTGGGAGCGTCTATAACACAATATCTCTCTACAGCTCCCACTAAACTCCCATGGATGTGATAACTAACCAAGCCATCATGCCAACCGACACCATAGTCATCCTGTAACCATGTACCCATAAGAAAACTTTGTGACATAGAAGTAGCAAACCCTGTTGGATACATATCAGGATGATGTATAACTGACAGTTGTCCCTGCAAGTAATCCCCCATAACCCGCTGAGTCGGGCGCTCGCAGCCGCTAATCCCATCTTCTGAAGATGGTGAATACCCATCCCACAAAGGATGGTATAATCCCAAAGCCAATCCACACCGATGCATCATCAAGTCCTCTGTGTGTGGATCAAAAGAAGAGTGATGAGCACTCCTCACTGTGTAGTCGCAGTAAAATGCTCCAACCTCTGTCAATAGCTCATCACTAACAACACTTGAACCAAGCAGCTTGATCCCTCCGACCAAAAACAATGTCGTAATCCAAAATTAGCTGGCATGGGATGAAGTAACAATTTACTCCAAGAGAGTGGAAACAAATTCAGTGAGAGCCACATCTCCCAACCGTATGACACTGTGGAGTCCTATGGCATATGGAGTAATGTCGTGTACTAACACACAACTCTATGAAGAATCCACCACAACCACACAAGAGCTATCAGCTATTGAAATTGCATCATTTGTCATCATATTGACCATAGGGGAACCTAATGTAACATGTGGTCCTCTACTGCTCTCAATCCAAGTAATTCCAATCAGCCAATCGCCTCAGACCGTGGCGATGTTACTAATATCCTTCTTCCTAAGTAAACCTGTGGATGTATGATCCTCACCGACTGACACTATATGTAATCAGATGAGTATTTGGTACCGGTGGAGATCGTACAAAACCTAACTCCACCAGAAGTACATCCAACTCCCCATCAGGACTCTGAAGGCCAGTCCGCGCTCGAATAGAGCCCCACACAATTTCTAAGCCTAATCAAGTGAGAAGCTCATGTGATGATTTCACCCACTTCCATATTTGTGGGCTGCAAACCACAAACAAGCACTTCTGCTTCTTTCTCGATCCCTTCATCAATAGGATGTTCCGTTTTTTCTTTCATTGTTCTTCTAATGTAATTGACCACACCCACTTTTCCAGGATACCAAATCAACACACAATTCAAGTAGCAGTCAAAAGAAACATCATTCTTGAACTCATCTGACATACTCTGATATTCTGCACGGAATATGGAAGCATCATTTTCACATTCCCTTATGAAATGTTCGGAAAATCCACTGAATTCCATTGTAGCAACTCAAATTTTTGTTCGGTCAGATGGCGTGATCTTAGCTCGATACTACCATGAGCAAGCCTAGCCTGAGCTGACTCAAAAACTCTTCTTTGTTCCCTTGAAATTTTGGTAAACAATTCAAATGCAAACTTTGAGCTTGCTGGTCTGAGTTATTAGTTTGATCTAGTGCTTATAATCAATGATAGATGCACAAGTGATGTTTTAAGAATGCCTTTCTTAATATCTAAATGAATTACTAGATGTAATGCAATCAAGTTGGGTGTTTTCAAATGCATATAAATGAGATACTACTTGTGATAAATGCATATACAACCTTTAAGCCTTATGTCAAACAGTTGACATACATCCTCATACATTGTTCAAATGATCATTATAACTCCAACTGATGTTATCTTTCCATGTATGTTTGAATAGATATGCTTCAAAACAGAGTTTCACTTCTGATTTGCTAGTGGACCTTAATTCATTGATAATGTTCAGATGTCGCAGTAACAATAACGACTAACATTAACTCTTAACATCAGTTACAAGTGCAGATCTATAAAGTACCACGTAGGTTATAAATAATAATTTTCCGAGTATTGGCAAATGACTGATTTTAACAGCAGCTCACACCGAAAGTACAAATATGACACCTGTAACTGGAGAATGTTGTCTATACTACATAATAAAACATTTATCAAATAAATATATCTAATATCTGACTCGGAAGTTGGTATTGAACGCTTTCTGAAAGAAGTTGGTACCGAATCAAATCCACCAAGAAGTGGTCACGCCTGAAGATTATGGATGTTGTACAGCTTTTAATGTATTTCCACATGCTTGAAATGAAGTTTGAAAGCTAGAAATGTAATCAAAAGCAACCACAAAGGAATACTACTGTTCTAATAATAATCTATCAAACCCTTGAAAATCCCTATGATAAACTCCACTAAAATACCTTAGTACTGTAGCGTTTACTATTCATGCGCACTGTAGCAACCACTGTAGCGCGACATTGTAGCACAGGTACTGTAGCACGGCATTGTTCACACCACTGTAGCAACTAACAAAAATTTTGATCTGCAAGTAATAAATGATATGGTACAGCTGGAGATACAATAGCCTGAGAAATAAGAATGAAGCTGGAAGTTGATCTCTTGTAGATTTAATATTTTCTTCTTCAAACCCCTACTTATTTTCCCCTGTAAGCACGAATGTAACTTCTGAACAAAGCTACCCTGTTAGCAAGCTTTAGTTGATCTTTCACAACCTCAGTATGCTTGATTCTGAAGAGTTGACGTTCTCCAAAACCAGATTGTAGAAACCCTTGTTTCTCCAACTCCAAATGTTCTTAAAGAGAAAAGACAAATTCAAATGATCATCAATAATGAGTTTGATTTTTCTTGAAGAGAAATATTTTTTTTCCCCAAAGTTCTAAATTTTCAAAAAATCAACTTACCGTATTTAATAATATAATAATTCGCCCTTTTAGAGACTTAGGCAAATTATTAATAAATGGCGTTCATATTAAATGAGTAACAAATACTCATTTAATAATAATAATGCTCCTTTAATATAAAGTATTAAATACTTTATAATTTGCCATTAAGAATTAATATTTTAATATTTCACTTAAAGTGACTTTATAATATAAAGTCATAATAATAATCATTTAATTATTATTAAATGCTCCGTAATTCTTCGTTTGCTCAACAAACTGTCAAATTGGGTCGAAACTGAGAAGACTAGCTGAGCCAGGTGCCTTGCCAAAAATAGTAACCCTTGTCGGCCTGACTAACTATAAATAGTAAGTGTTTGAATATCACTCTGTGAGTCCCTGCAAAGGTCCAAACCTAAATCAATTGGAGGAGTAAGGTCCTGAAACTCTGGATAACTGCCAAGGAAGACCCTCTCATCACATTTGTCAGCCTACGAGGGTCAAATGATAGGCTAATCCTTACGAACTCTGATGCTCGCAAAATGGGGACATTACACAGTCTCCTGGTGAACCACGGTGTGGAGAGGATGTGGATTGCCTTGCAGAGGCTTGGTAACAAAGAGGCTTAACACAGACCGGGAAGTGGCAAACAAACTGACTGATCTCAAGGAGGTCAGAAACTGGCTTAAAACAAGCCTAAATTTGCTAAGTTAAGGGTTGGAGCAGTGTACGGATAGTGGAGGCTCCAAACCCCAAAAATCTTCAAGGTGTGGGCAAGGGTACCACGAATCCCAAGAAAAGATTTGGATTCATTTGGAGAATTTGGGCACACTCTCCATTTTTTTTGGGTTAGGAGGCCTAGTTAGGGCTCTAGGGCTTGTAGCCTTTTCTAACCCTAGGAGAGGGTTTGGTGGAAGCGATGGAGAATTGGAGTCTAGTGATTGATCAAGAACCCTAATAGGTTGCTATGAAGTTTTTTACTACATCTCTACACCCCTGCAAGAACCTAACGGAATGTTGGGAGTAATTGGCCTTGAGGGAAGAGTAAGGGTCAAGGGTGAGATAGTGGCAAGGCACCAAGATTGGCTTGGTGGAATGGAAGAGTGATGATAGTGGGGTTGGCCAGTAGGACCAGGGGTACCTACACCTGAGATAGGACCTAAAGGTTAAGGTGGGAGAGTCACCTAGGAGTTCTTGAGAACAAGGACCCAGAGCATGGGACAATGAGTGTTCCACCCAACCCTACCCTGTTAGATTGGTATCAGAGCAGTTAAAAGATTTGGGATAGAATCTTGCATGTCAGACCTTGAATCTAGTGGTTCTACCATTATGGTGACAAATGCTGAATTGGCTAAGATGGTTGAAGAACAGGAGGAAGAAAATAGGCTAATGAGGGAAAGAATTTCCCAACTTGAGCAAGTAATGAGGAATGCACAGTTAGAAGGAAGGATACCAAAGGAAGAAGAGGTTGCAGAGGAAGACAAGACCCCTGAACTTGACCCTGTTTTGAAAGAAGAGCCTTTCTTGAAAGCATTGAAGGCTTTGAGTGGAAAAGCACTTGAAGGCATACCACTGTTTAGTGGAAAAATGGAAGCTGATTTAGTTGTGGATTGGATAGAGGGAATGGAAAACCATTTTGAGTGTGATGGGGTCATAGAAGCACAGAAGGTAAAGGTGGCCAAATCAAGGTTAAGAGGTTCTGCCTTGACATGGTGGAAGTTCATTCAGATAGAGAGGGAAAAGGAAGGCAAGCAGCCTATCTCTACTTGGAAGGGAATGGTTGCCAAGGTAAGAGAAGTGTACATGCCAGATGACTATGAAATTCAGTTGCATAAGAAAAGACAGAGCTTGAGGCAAAGAGACCAAGATGTGAACTCTTATACTGAGGAGTTTCAAAAACTTTGCATGAGGTCTAATGTGATGTGAGGATGAGTCCCTCAAGGTGGCTAGATATTCTAATGGTTTGAAGGAAATGAGGAAATGACCTTCAAGTCCCAAGATGACCAATCAGTCAAGTAATAATTAATATAAAGATTGAGGAAAGAAGCAAGAGGAAACAAGAACAGACTTCTAAGAGCAGAGGTAAAGGCAGAGATCAAAGAGATCAAAGAGGACAGCGAGGTGGCTACCAAGGTAGAGGCAATGACCAAAGAAACCAAGGAGAGTTTAAATCCACAGATCATGGCAATGAAACACCTTCGAGAGGAGGGTATAACAGAGGTAGAGGTTCTCAAGGAGGATCCACTAGAGGAAGAGGAGCAGGCAGGAGCAATTCATACTTTGCAAACATGAAATGCTACCATTGTGGTCAAGTTGGACACCCAGCTTATAGGTGTCCGGAGAAAGCATCTTCATCAAGCAATGAGAAGAGAGTGGCTTATGCACAAGAGGACACCATGAGTCCTAAGTCACCTAAGGTCAGTCACATTGAATCTGAGATGGGAGAGAATCTGATGTTTAGAAGAGTGTTGATCAGACAACCGGTCAAGGAAGAACCAAAACAAAGAAGAGCTCTATTTAGAGTGAAGTGCAAGATACTTGGTAAACTATGCAAGGTCATTGTAGATTCAGGTTCAATAGAAAATATCATCTCAGAAGAAGCAGTAATGAAACTGAAAACGGAAAAAAGGTAATTCTACACTAACCCCTCAAGGTAAAATATGGTCTCAGCCAAAGGTAGGAGCAATTCCTATGAATGAGCAAGTAACGGTGGAGTTTTCCATTGAGGGTATAAGGACAAGTTAGTTTGTGATGTTTTACCCATGGATGCATGCCATCTACTATCAAGGTGACTATGGCAAGACAGATAGAAGTGCCAAGGATGGGAAGAGAATAGCATTTCCTTCGAGAAGGATGGGAAGACTTTCAAGTTGCAGTCACTGTCAGAAGAAGAAGAGGGACAGTCAAAGACACCAAGTGTCATGTTGAGTAGTGGGAAGGAGTTCCTTAACAACCTACATCAAGGGGGTGAAGGATATGTGGTTATGTTACAACCTAAAGAAGAAGACAAGGCTAAAAAGACAGTCATACCCGGAGCAGTCCTAAAGTTGTTGGAACAGTTCAAGGACATTGTAAGTGATGGTGCACCTGCAACTCTACCACCAAAGAGAGCCATAAGTCATCAAATTGACTTCATACCTGGAGCCTCATTGCCTAACAAAGCAGCTTATAAGCTTACACCGGATCAGAATCTAGAGGTAGCTAGGCAAGTGCAAGAGTTGTTGGATCAAGGATTGATTCAAAAGAGCATCAGCTCATGTGCAGTACCGGTAGTCTTGGCAACCAAGAAAGGAGGTAAATGGAGGTTATGCACTGATTCTAGAGCAATAAATAGGATCACCATTAGGTATAGGTTCCCTATTCCTAGAATTGAAGACTTAATGGATTGTCTTGGAGGAGCTCAATACTACACAAAGTTGGATATCAAGAGTGGATACCATCAGATCAGAATTAAGGATGGTGATGAGTGGAAGACAGCATTTAAGACAAATGATGGGTTATATGAATGGAGAGTGTTGCCATTTGGTCTCTCCAATGCCCCTAGCACATTCATGAGGCTCATGAACGAAGTGCTCAAAGACTTCATAGGGGTATTTGTGGTGGTATACCTTGATGACATCCTCATATTCAGCAAGACAGCAAAAGAGCATTTAAAACATGTGGAGTTGGTTCTTAGAAGGTTGCAAGAGGAGAAGTTGGCAATCAATCTAGAGAAGTGTGAGTTCTTTAAGCAAGAGCTTGTATATTTGGGTTTCGTAGTGTCCAAAGGATCATTGAAGATGGATCCAAGTAAGGTGGAAGCTATCCTAAACTGGCCTACACCAACCACAGGGACTGAGGTAAAAAGTTTCCATGGATTGGCTCAGTTCTACAGAAAATTCATAAGGAACTTTAGTGGTATATGTGCACCAGTCCTAGATACAATCAAGGGTGGTTTAAAAACTAAGTTTGTGTAGACTCAAGAAGCTGAGAAAGGGTTTGAGAAACTGAAACAAGAGGTGGCAACTCAACCTATTCTCTTATTACCTAGTTTTGACAAATTGTTCACTGTTGAATGTGATGCAAGTGGAGTGGCAATAGGAGGAGTGCTAAGTCAAGAGGGCAGGCCTATAGCCTTCTTTAGTGAGAAGCTCAATGAAGCAAAGAAGAGGTATTCAGCTTATGACTTAGAACTTTATGCTTTGGTTCAGTCACTTAGGAAGTGGAGGCATTACCTTCTACCCAAGGAATTTGTAGTCTTTACCGACAATCAGGCACTTAGCTATATGAATACCCAAGAGAAGTTGAGCAATAGACACTTGAAGTGGATGGAATACATCCAAGCTTTTACCTTCACCATCAAGCACAAGAAGGGACAGCTAAACAAAGTAGCAA